>VWZP01007629.1:43986-270446 GCA_013396995.1 Dicaeum eximium | reverse complement strand
CCCGCGCCCCCGCGGCGCAGCGGGCGCTGTTGCGCAACCCTGCCCGGCACTGCCGGCTCCCTGCCCCCGCCGCCGGCTCGCCGCGGCTCCCGCGGAGACGGAGCGCTGATTCATGGGGCCCCGCGCCGGCCGCCTCGGCGAGGAGAGCGCGGCGCTGCCGCTGCCCCCGCGCGGGGTGTGAAGCCCCGGCCCCTCCTCCGCAGCCCCGGGCTCGCCCGCCCTGCTCGGGAGTGTGGTCCCTGCCGGGAGCCGCCGCGCCTGGCGCACAGAGGGAAGCGTTGATGCATCGCTGTGGAAATTCATTGTGTGACTTTCTGGGTATTTACTGAGTTTCAGACCGAGATGCAGCTCTTGAAAGCTTTATGGGCACTAGCAGGAGCAGCGATCTGCTGTTTTCTTATATTTGTCATCCACTCACAGTTTCTTAAAGAAGGTAATTGTATGTGCATGTCTACATATCCTCTTCTTTAATACTAAGATCTTTACGAGGTGCCTTAATTATTTTTACTGTTTCCAGTATGTTCTATTTACAGCAGTGCTTCCACGCTGTTTTTCCTTTCCGTTAAAGCCTTCTCAATTTTGTTGCTTTAGATATTAGGTAGGCTTAGACTTACATCTTTGGTAAATGTATATATATTATATGTATATATAAATATATATATATATATGTATGAAATCTGTATGGTGTTTATAGTCGATGTTTTAGCTGACGTCTCATTTCTTTATGGGGCATGTATAGTGTATAGAAAATATTTGTTGCTATCAGATGACCACAAAACAGTAGTCATCATGGGAATATTAATAAACCAAAAAACCCCTTAACAAGTAAACGTCTTATTTTTGTACCAAATCAATAGGCATCCTTTGCCTCTTCCTTATTCAGTACATTTTCAATAGATGGCACTAAAGTTCTATGGAAAGGGCAGGGCAGAGCAAATTCTGGGCATTCAGCGTCTTTCTTCTCCTCACTGCCCCGAAACGGGAAGAGGCCTTTGCGTGGCTTCAAGGCTCCTGTTTTTACCACCTTGTGGTCAGAAAACTGTGATTACAATTTACAGGAGAAAATAATTTGTATTGTGGGGAAGGCTTTCCTCTTCTTCTGTTTTTTTTTTTCTACTTGAATTGGGTGGAAAAAAATGTTTAAGTGAGTAGAGAGATTTTCCTAGGGAGTGACCCTTGTATTGCTCCTTTTTTGTTTTGTTTTCTTTCCTCGGGGAATTAGTATTTTCTTCTTTTCCCCCTACTGCTAAAATAATTAGTCCATTTGTTACTTGTATAGCGAACTCTATTCTGAGATTCAAGTGTGAATCCTGAAAAAATGTATATGTATTTGGTGGTGTATGGAAAAGTCCAGTCCTATTTTTAAGCAGTGTTAACAAAGATAACACAACAATATGGGGGTTTTGGTGAATTCATTTTTTTTCTTTTTTAACCATTGTAATATAGTTGAGAGTATAGCTAGAGGAAAAAAAGGAGCCAAGCTCAGCTTGGAGTGCTGGCTGTGTAAAGCAGGGAAAAAACTTTTTTGTGACTGGGACAAAGTTTCACTCAAGGCTGGGCAAAGAGACTACCTTGCAACCTCCGTAGTATCAGTACTGGTTTTAATTCAGTGTCAGTCTAAGCAAAACATAAGACTATGTTTTCACAGATTTTTTTTTTTTGTTAATTTAGAAGATTTAGAAGCATTATTCAGATACCTCCAGTGCTAAAGATTTCTCCTTTAAGAAACCTACCCATGCTGTAATTGAATTGTGTGCAATGCCTCCCACATAGTAACTTATTTAACATTCTTTTAAAATGCTTAGACAACTGTATTTTTATATATCTGTCCAATGACATGGCCTGTTTTGAGGAGATTTTGCAGACTTTCAGGCTATTTTTTAACTCTATCTGCCATTATATTGCTTTTTTTTTCTTGTTAGGTCTTATAGGGCTTGAGGTCTGTGTTACTGTAAAAAAAACCTTAAAAGAAGAAGCATTTTGTTTCCCTTAAAATATTTCATCCTGCCTTGTAAGAATAGAAAGCTAGCAAATTATTTTATAAAAACAGAACTCGTGGTGGTACATGAAGGACTTTTAACACATTTTACATTTTTCTAGCAATTATAACCATTTTTAACATGGACTGCCGACAGCAAACTGAAGCTCTTTAGCTTGTTGGATAACTTAATTACATCAGTTTGTTTATATTTGTTCCCAAACCATTTCTGCTTTCTTTAGCAATGAGAACTCTATACTGACTGAAAATTGCATATATGGGGACAGCTGTCAGACTTTTCTTGAGAGGTGCTAATCTCCACAATAGCATTTTGGCCCTTTCCCTATCACTACTTCAGAAGTATGTATTCCTTCCTCCCTGTAGTTTCAATAAGGACACTGAATAGGTTGGTGGAGTTGAATGAAAGTCTGCATGGTATGACTGAGTATTTTCTTTATGAAGAACTTTTAAAATATCCAATAAAAGTGGATAAGCAGTCCTTTAAGCATGCAATATCTAAATGAAGGCATATAAGAGAATGAGAAATGGATAACGCTGGATTTAAGCTAGGTATTGTAAGCAGTTTGCAAAATAAGATTTACATTTACTTTTTTTCATTTTAGAATCTGGTGTTTTATGTTACTTTCAATAAGAAAGCAAAGAGAAAAAGTGTGAGGCAAGAACTAGCAAATAATTTAACCATATGCCTACCACATTAGTTTATTAAGTAAATATGTATAAAGGAGAAAAATGTGAGATTAACTGACTACTTCCATAAGATTTGAAATCGTTTTCTGATGTCAGAGTTATCCCTTTACATTATCATTTTATAAAAAGGAACACTGTGTTTTTAAGTTTAGGAACACTGTGTCTCATTGCACATGATGTTAGGCTGTTGATCTCCTGGCAAAAAGATTAATTTCCCATTGGAGCCTAATGAGCTAGACAGGCTTGCTGTTTGTAACTCAGCTGTGTGGTCGAATTCCTAAGTTAAATGCTGGGACATTTTAATTTGATTATTGCTTGTGCAGAAGGATAATTTCCTGTTGTCCTAAAGAACATTCAAATAAGCCACCAGTTTGACTAGTTTGATCAGATTAGGTGGTAACACCTATCTCCTGAGACAAGTTGACAACATACACCAAGCATCTGTGTTGAGTGGAAAACAACTGATTTAAGAAGAATGACATGTAAAATTAATTAAAGTCCAAATCTGATTTATTAATGCACGTTCTTTCCATTTTTGCATGTTTCAAAATATTTACTGCTTATTGTTTTTCCAGAGCTAGATTTTAACAGAAAACCGACATAATCTTCATACTAAATTATGTAATTACTACATGTATTTTTCTATGTTAATTTTCCTTTTACTCACTTGGAATTACTGATAATATGTGGTTGATTATGTTCTTATGACCTATAAACACAATGTATTTTATAATTTCAGTTGTGCTGCATGGCTACAGTGTGTAGAACTTCCATGACATCCAGATGAAACTTATCAGAACCAAACCCTCCTTCAGTCCCACTCATAAATATGAGATTGTAGGCTGCAACAGCCAACTGAGATTTTTTTTCATAGTTAATGTTAATTTCGTGTTGATTTCATTTTAGTGCCTGTGCTGAAGTAGGCGTGTCTTAATTTTTAAATATTTTTATTTACATTTATGAATTGAGGCAGTTTGGTAGTAGCATTACATTATTACCGTATAAATGGCCTTAAGAAACAATGAATGCTTGTTCTGAGATGAGTGGGAAAAAGCTGTTTAAATGTCTATTTTCATGAATATGTTTTTTTCAGGAAGTGAAGAATGGGTGGCACAGGGTGCCATTTTTCCACACTTAGGCTTTTGTGTGGAAATACAGTTTGTCCTGTGGCTAATCCGTTCCCCTATGTCCAATCTGTCCTTCAGTGTTTCTAAAAGATGAATAGAGCTGTGAACCCAGAAAAGGGTATTGTGATATATAATTGCAGTCCCATGCCTGTCTGATCTTCCTGCAAAGCAGTTTAACATACTCTAGTTAGCTGCAGTCAGTATGGAGTGCTTAAAATTTCAGTGTCTAAAACTTTTTGCATTGAAAAGACTATTGAAAATTAAAAGTAACGAAGAATATTCACTACCTATGTCTGATTTTAGGCGATTCATTATCTAATGTTGTTTAACACATTTATTCAAAGAGAAGTGGAAAACATTTGGGTTGATGTTACACCCCATCAATTGTGGGAACTCCTTTACCCCTGACAAGGACCTCTTTCATGTGCTAGGACGTTTTAGCCATTCAGTTGCTGCAGTGATGGGGAAAGGTAAAGGATACAGTTTCTGAATGTGTCTTTGAGTCTCATGGAAAGTAGGGCAGTTGTGGAGTAATTTAAGAAGGGTATGTGTACATGGCAGCCAAGGTGTGTTACAGCCCTGGATATACTTTAAAGCTGTGTTTATGTGCTGATAGCTCATTAGGAGGTAGAAATGTCTAATTTATCAAAAGGTGCATTGATGTTTTGAGTGGTTTAGGAGATTTGGGTGATGTTAGCCTTGCTTGGAGAAGGACTGCACAGAAGCAGATTAAATGACAAGAATCTTGCTTAAAGTATAGAGGATTGGAATATTCAGATCCCAAAACCATGTTCCTAATCTGTTGGGTAGATATTCAGTAAGCTCTGTAAAATAAGGTGATCTTCTGTTGATACACTGCAGTAGTTGAGACAAGAGAATTTCAGTACTTCTTTTATAACCAGATGATTATGGCTATAAAGCAAAATTTGGTATAATTTGTGCAACTTTACTGTATACTTTTATATATGAATAAGGTATCTGTTTAGCAAATTTTTTATAGTTATCTTTTTTTTCCCCCTCGGGCAAAAATTAGCAATTACTGGTTACACTTGTAGGCGCTTCTCTGTCAATTGTATTTATAGGGATTAGTGTCCCAATAGTGAAAAATCTTAAAACACCTTTTAAAAAAGAGTGCAATATTACACATAATAACCTGGTTCTGTCACTTTTTATACAGATTTAAATACTTTATCTTCCTCAAAAACTACAGAAAAAGTTTTATGCGTACTTTTGTTTTTAGCATGTACATTTTGATACTAACAATAAGGCACATATTCTATTTAGCTGTGTAATCCCAAACACCTCTGCTGCTTCTTCTGCTAATGTTTGAAAATGTCTACTGACAGTATACCCAAGATGATTTTTTAAAGAGATTTCTGCTCATACAACCTGATGGCTTGAGGAAGCGGGTATTGCTAGTGTTTACTGCTATGTAAAACCTTTTGAGGAAAGGAGCTGTTACCTTCTAAAATGTTTTGAGCCTTTGGCCCTCAAAATTTTCCTGGAAAGAACTTGAATGTGACTTAGTATGACAGATAATATTGCTATCTTTTCAGTTTTCTTTTATCTTTAAAACATAAAAAAAAGCTGAACCAGTTAAATACGAAAGATAATTGCTTTTAAGAATGTGGCGGAAAAAAAGAAGTTTTGGTTTCTTTTATTTTTTCAGTTTTCCCTTTTATGCTTTACCTGTGTCTCAAAACAGTAAGATACCTTGCATACCAGATGTGCTGCATATGTTACCTATATATAGTAAAACTGAGTTGAGGACAGTGTGTCCCAGCTGCAGATTTGCTAAAGGGTTTGTTGCATTTAATGCACTGGAGTATAATTTTTTTCTGCTGTCTATCTTCCATACATTTTTTTGGAGGGGTGTTATGAAGGGGCAGATGTGGAGGATATTTTCAGTGCAGGACACCAGGGCAGAGAGAGGCACAGAATGGAAAAGTGGAAGGTTTATTCTTCCCATCCAGGAAACAGAACTGGTGGTTGAAAAGCGCTAAGCTTGAATAAGGGCTACGTAGGAAAGAAAATGTGGAGCGTATCCAATCTTTCTTTGCATTTTTGATATAGTTCTTTGGCAACTAAATAGAATTAAGACCCAGTTCAGTGTCTATGTGATGGTATGTGGCACATTGGAGCTACAGAAAAAGGAGAGGAGATCCTGCTTTGAGATAAAATATCCTTGTATTTGAAATGTTTTGATGTTTCCAGTCCGTTGTTTTTTTGGGTTTTTTTTTTTTTTTTTTTTTTTTTTTTTTAATACGATTAGAGAGATGTAGCAGTGAAAGGAAGCAATGCAGACAAAATTCTCAATCATTTTCTTTTCAAGGAGGCAGGAAAGATGTTCTCTATGTGGCATCTGCTGTGCTGGGATGTACCGAGAGGGGGAATCTGGCAGGTTTTCTGCCCAGGGGAGGAAACTTTGAAATAGTCTTTCACTTTGGGTGTTTAATATGAACGACTTAGATGTCTTCAGAGGGAACTGCACCATCCATTGTATAAATCTCCTAGTTTTCCCGACTGAGCAACTTTAGAAAAGACATTAGTAAGAGATTTTTCAGTAGCCTTTTTACGATTGCCTGTTTTCATAGCCCAAGAGCACAAGTGATGAATTATTGACCTTTCTCAGCATTTATCAGCACTACCTGTTCCTAAAGGCAGTACCATAGACTGGTGTGAGTCACATCATACAAAAGTACATGCTTTTTTGGTCTGTTGGTTAATATTTATTTTTGTTGTTTCTTAGCAGGCATACACAGTATCAAATATTAAACTGCCCAAACAAGACTCATACAATTGAGACTTTTTGAAACTGAACTAAAAAGGCCAAATGAAAAAAAAAAGCGTGTATTTACAAGTTGAGTTCAATATAATATTGCTGAGAGAAGCCATATATATTAAAAAAAAAAAGTTCTTCATAATCACGTGAAGAAAAGACATTACACAATTGTACTAATTAAAATAACAGTATTTGCTTTCTGGTAGTATTTATACACCCCAGTTAGAATTGATTATGAGTATGACTGGCCAGCTGGGGTATCTACTCCACCCAGTATTGCATTTTAGATAAGATTTATTTTTCTTAGAAGTTACATCCTACTTACAACCCATAGTGATAGTAGGTTCTGTTTAATAAAATCCTATTATTTGCCTAAATGTGCTTTCTATGCTTGTTCTAGAAATCCAACACAACCTAGTGAATCTGCCTATTCATTATATTTTATCTTTGGCACCACATCAGTTCACAAGTAAATCTTACTCAGAGCAATAGATCTTCCTACTAATTGTTGTTAGCCTTGCAAGAAGCAATGAGTAACATGTTTGGAATATGTCCAAACAGGAAATTAACACAGAAATAAAACCCACTAATATTTTCTTAAGGCAGACCATGTACTAATGTGTGTTTGCACATGAATGGTGTACTATTTTTGACCATATAAAGGAAAGGGAATTGCATTAGTTTATCAGGTAAAAAAATTATATGTAATGGGCAAGTATTTTCTGAGCCTCAGCTTCTTTCTAATGTTCCGCAAGGCTATGTGGTGCTTCAAAGTCTGCATGTTTAATTGCAGTCACACATGAGAAAAGATTAAGTGGATCCACAGGAGAACAAAGGGAATAGCTAAATCTTTAGGAGATATGACCTAGAAAAAAGAACTAAAGACACCAGTATCACCAAGCTTAGAGAAGAGATTACTAGCATGAGAAGAGATTTCTGCGGGTAAAATTCTACCTTGAGAATAACAAACCATCCTTTGTGTAAAGTGGGGAGATCACAAGAAGCAATGAATGCAGACTGATTTGAGGGAAATTTAAGCTAGACATTGAGAAAGGTTGCAGCAGGACAGATTTGTGTTGGTGCTTTAGGGAGGACTTGCCATTGGCAAGAACAGTTAAGCACTGAGATAGATTTTCTTGAGAAGTTGTGGAATAGGAGAGTTTTATTTTCAGATTACAATCTTGTCTGTTGGGAACAGTATTCTTAAATTGAACCAGACAGGTGGACTAGGTGATTTCTTGAAGTCCCCTGAAGTCTGATTCTCTTAAAATGTGCATTTACCTAAAACTTACGAAGGTGAAAGGTATTTAAACATCTAACTTCAGGGCAATTTTCTGTTGGCTGCTGAAGTCAATAGGCCCATGATAAATTATCCTAGGGTCTGAAAGTATCAGAGAACAAAAAAAAATTCCAATAAATCAGCCAGTGTTTTAAGTATTTTATTGGGTAAATCATACCTTTTTTTTGAGTTGCAAATGTAATTTAAAAACAAACAATAAAAACGTAACAGAAAATATCATGCTTCATGTAAATAAAGATTACTTTTTAAGTATTGTTTATGTTGCAAGCTATTTAGGACTCAAAGGTGTCCTGAATCAGGACTGTGCTCTGTTTGTGCTTCTCCATATGCAATGAGCTGTGAAATAGAGATACCAGTATAATTCATATTCTGGTATTTCTTATAAGATGTGGATTTGTGTTAAGGATTGTTTGTTTCTGCCAGTCTGCTCTTGTTACCCCAGCATGTGAAGGGCTTATCTCCAGGTTACCCTGTGGCTATTCTGACCTCAGGTGTGGGAAGCACAGAACCTGCCCCACAACAGGGTGAGCTGCAGATGGCATCATGAAGTTCTCTGTTAACATGTGCCTGTTTGGTGCTATGGGTGATTAAAAGCCTTGTGTTCATTGCAGTCTGCAATGGTGTGTATCTTGATGCAGTACTGTCCAATTTTTAGATGTCTGTATAGTTCCAAATTCGGTAGCAAAAGGAGAATTAGCAAGCTGTGCTGACAGAAATGTTTGTGGGTTGATACAAGGACAGGGAGAGATCACTCACTAATTACCATCACAGACAAATTCTTCTTAATAAAGAATTAATTCAGGGAAGAATCAATTTAATTTATTGCCAATGAAAATCAGAGGAGAGTCACAAGAAACAAACCCAAATCTTAAAAGACCTTCACCCCCTGACTCCCTTCTTCCCGGGCTTCACTTTGCTTCCAATTTTTCTGTCTTCTCCCCTGAGTGGTGCAGGGGGATGAGGAAGGGGGGTTGCAATCAGTTCATCAAACATTGTCGCTGTTGCTGCTTCCTCTTCATACTCTTCCTCATCTCCAGCACAGGGTCCCTCCTATGGAAGACAGTCCTCCACAAACTTCTCCAACATGGGTCTTTCCATGGGGTTAGTCGATCAGGGGCAGACTGCTGCAGCCTGGGCTCCTTTCTCCCTGGATCCACAGGTCTTGCCAGGAGCCTGCTCCGTTCTAGGCTTCCCTTAAGGCCACAGCCTGCCTTGGGCATCCATCTGTTTTGGCATGGAAGCATGGAAGGGGTTCTTCAGAGGCTGCAGGGGGATCTCTGCTCTCCTGTGGATCCCCATGGACTGCTGGGGGCAGCTGCCTCACCGTGGTCTTCACAGGAATCTCTGCTCTGACACCTGGAGCACCTTGTGCCCTTCTTCCCTGGCCTTGGTGTCAGCAGGGCTCTCTGTTTCTCTCCCATATTCTCACTCCTCTTTTCTCAATGCTGCTGGTGTTGCATAGATTCCATGTTCCCCTTTCCCCCAGCCTTAAATATGTTTTCAGAGAGGTGCTACCACCGTCATTGATGGACTCGGTTCTGGCCACCAGCGTGTCCATCTTGGAACTGGTTGGCATTGGCTTCCTTGGATGCAGAGGAAGCTTCCAGCAGCCTCTCACAGAACATATCCCTAAAGCCCCCCCATCTCTCCCCACATATTGCCATGCAAACCAAATATATTCATAGTCCATAGCTTGTGTTTGGAGCAGGTTTTGTGTGGAATTATTTTGTGCCTGTGGAACAGATATACACTACCGAGTTTTTCTACTTAGGGATGTAGAGGACCTGGGTACTAGTTCTTGTTTTCTTGAGCAGCACTAACATTTCTTAAAAGACAAGAAATAAAAAAAAAATTTTGAAGTTACTGTATTACAAGTTAAAATTTCTTTGTCCCTTTACACAAACTTTTGAAAAAGCATTTGCATTTTATGTAGTTTTGTATTGACTGCTAATTAATCATGACAATGATGTTATATGAGATCTTTTGAAATTTGCTACTGTTTTTATTGTATTAGATTTTTTTTTTCTGCATTATTCTTTCAATACAAATTTATGGCTTTAAGGAAGAAAAAAAACCAAACCTCTGCTCCATTATTCAGAGTTGCACATATTTTGGAGACGTGCATTGTGAATCTGGGAATAGATTTAGCCTCAAGAGAATCAAACAGTTGTTTGAAATGGTCAGTGCTTGAGTATCACCTTGCTTATGGCTATGAACTAATTGAGATTAAACTAAAATGGTTGTGAAGATGCTTTCTCTTCCTGTGCATCAGCAGGTCCCATTATCTGTTAATCCTTTAAAAGTATTATTTAGTCATTAAGAAAAATGAATGTTCTTTTTTATTCCTCTTCTAGCTTTTGCCTTTGTTTTTATAATACATGCTGGTAGATGAAGTAAACAGTCTTCAGCTTCATTTGTTGTGAAAAGATCTTGTAACTGTTTTAAGCATTTTTGTGTACTTGGCTATAAAACTATATAGATTGTAACAGATGCTGCCTTATCTTATTTTATGGAATTATAATGGATGCTGACGAGTTTTAGATGCAAGCCTTTAAAGATAAAAATCACTTTGCTGTGTGTTATTTTCTTTGGTAGAATATAGTACCAGCCCAATTTTGTTGTCTCTTTTCAACTTTCCATTATTTTGATTAACATTTTAGTAAAACTTTTTGTATTTAATTATTCTAAGAAGTTCTCTGTCTTCCCTAAAGGGTATTAAAACGTTAAATAGGTATTTGACCTGTTATTTAGCAAATAGTGACATGATTTTCAGGTGGGCTGAAGACCCAAGAACTCCTGCAGTTAGAGACTGTATGATAAAACATAGATTAAGCATTTTCATGGCCATGTCCACCTAGTAATTTAATGTCAAGGCCCAACAGATTTATTAGAATTACTGGTTAATTCATAACTAGACAAATATCCATTTGTTGTGATATATAGGCATCACTTTTAGTATTATGTATTTATAAAAAATGGTGTTATATGCTTAATTAGCAGCAGGTTTTCCTTTTTGTTGCACTTTTCTGAGCCCAAAAACATTTTGCAAACTACGCATGACTTTTCCCTTAAGCAAACTTAAACTTTGGTAACAGCCTTTAGAAAGTAAATCTGTAAGGTATGAAAGTTGAAGGGAAGAATATGATTGATGTTAGGAATGAAGTCTTGTCTCCATTGAAATTGATGTTAAACTTCTTGCTGTTTTAATTTATGCTCCTGTGCAGCATGGAGGTTCTACTTTGGTATATTTTTGCCTTGGTTTATTGACCTGGGAAAGTGTCCTTTCCATCTGTAAGGTGTGTGAGGTAAATGCCTTTGCAAGATAAGCCATACTGAAACTCTTTCAAAACAGCTGATTAAACCATGTTTAACTGGGAAGGTTCTGCTCCACACTAAGCTCCTTGTCCCATACTTGGGCACTGCAACTCCTGATGACACTTTTCTGATGGTAAAGTGAGGCTGTTTTCCTTTTTCCACAGACCCTAAAAATTATGGCTGTTTTAGAACTGCGTATTCCGATGAGTGAATTGTTAGTGTTAGTAGTATTTGCTTCTATTTAATTATGCACTTAGGCCTTGTCTAGAGCCAGAACCATATCCTTGCAGTCACTTCACAAATCTAGAGACACTCGCTGTTCACAGAAGGAGTGCAAGAAAAAGATTTGTTAAATTATACATGGGCAAGTAGTTAAAATAACAGAAGTTATGAAATATCATTTCTCCTCTGTGTCTCTTCACAGGCATAATGCTTTTCATCATCTAGATGCCGAATTTCTTTAGTAGTTCTTGTCTACTTTTAGTTTCTCTCTTGCATGGTCTCCCAAGAGAATGCAGCTCCAGCATGCACCCATGGGAACATGGACAAAAAAGGAGGTGGTCAAGGGATCTCATGATTCTGAGCACTGTGTTTTTTCCCCCCTTGGTTTCTAGGCTCTCTTAGAAATAAACTCCATGTTCACTCTGCCTGTGTGCTTATATAAGTATAGCCTTGACTGTCCCTTCACCCACTATAAAATTGTTACAGCATGATCTAGTTCATTGGGCATGAATTACCAGTATCCTGATTTAATTTTGTGAGAATATAGTCTGATTTCTTTTCCTAATACAGAGAGAGAACTAGGATGAACATGGGCTTTGTGCCCTTTTTATAAGTCATTTGTCTCTGCTAGATGCTTATCTTTCACTAGCTCACTTGGTTGTGAACTTCTGGACAGCTGTTCCCTTCGGAAGACAGCACAGATCAGAGACTCAGGGTGGTTTGGGTTGGAAGGGACCTTAAAGATGATCGATTTCAATCCCCTTCCATAGACAGGGACACCTTTTACTAGACCAGGCTGCTTAGATCCCCATGGTGGGGAGATAAAGTTTTATATGTTGTTAACCTCCTACATTTTCACGTGTTTTGTTGTATTGTCATGTTTTAAAGTTTTCTTCCTTGCTTTTGTGAGCTCCACTACAGTAAGAGCTAAAATGCATTAGATTTATAATAATTTAAAACATTGAACTCAGTTCAGAGAAATTATATATGTTTAGTAATGGTGTAAAATGAATTGAAAGTATTTATTACAGATATTTTAATGAGTAGATTGAAAATTCTTGTTGGTTTACAACTTGAGATTTGCAATTCTCTTTTTTTCAGCAGACAAAAAATGGGAGTCAAATTAAAAGGAGTAGCTTTTCTTTCAGATTCATTCTGATGCTATGACTCCCTCAAATGATGATGAAGATGTCAGAATTATCTCTAGGCTTACATAATTCCTGTAACATTCATTGTAACAGGAACTGCAGACACCTGTGCATCTTAAGGCAGGCAGGTTCTTCAATTCAGTAAGTCTGTCCAGAACTAGAGAGGCATATCAAAACACAATTTTCTTCATAAAAAAAGCATTCTTACTTTTTTTTCAGATTTTTTTCATTTTAGTTACAAAAAAGAGAAAAAAACCCAGTAAAATGGGTTTTCAATGGAATTAGTAGTAAAAAGAGCAAAAAAAGGACTGAAATGTGCAGCATATTTTCATTTTCTAGAAGTTAATAATTGTAAAAGTCAAAGAGTGAAATCTTTGCTATAGAACTAATTTGTTTGATTGATTTCTTCTGCACT
This sequence comes from Dicaeum eximium, assembly GCA_013396995.1. Taxonomy (NCBI): domain Eukaryota; kingdom Metazoa; phylum Chordata; class Aves; order Passeriformes; family Dicaeidae; genus Dicaeum; species Dicaeum eximium. Next base: position 257,451 of record VWZP01007629.1, on the reverse strand, counting down.
TATTTATTGTTATGGTTTAAAAGTCAAGGTTAAACAGAAGTGTGCTTACAAACTGATTTAATCCCAACTTCTTCTCACTGTAACTTAATCTTTTGATATAAACTGTAGCCATTTAAAGTAAAAAGCTATCCTGATTCCGTATATGAGAAAAAATTATGTACAAACACAAAGGAAATACAGAGTTTGTAACAAAGCCTCAATGTCAATTTACATTTTGAAAAAAAAAAAAGTTGCCATAGTAACATGTACATTGCAAAACTTTTCTAGATCTGATGTATTAGGCTGAGGAAACTCAACTTGCATGACATGTTTCTCTAGTTTTGTAAATAAAAGCATAATTTTGTATATTTGGCCACAAATTTGGGCAAAACGTAAAAAAAATGCGCAGACATTAGTAAGTTATGCAAAAGGAGTCTTTTCCAATCAGCTTTCTAATTATGTTGTTCCTAAGATAATTATTGTTTTGAATCTTTTTCCCTAAAAAAATGTAGAATATATAGGTGCTTTTCAGTATAAGATTTTGTTGCATCTCTGTTGCTCAGCAACTGTGCAGTTCATATTGATGATTTTTTAACATGTGGGGCACTATATTCTGTCTGTTCCCATAAATTTCTTTTTAATTCTATGAAAATGGTTAACTTTTTTCTCTACAACAAACTTACCAGTAATATTTTTGTATTTAACAGGGCTTTGCTGAACGGATGAAAAGATAGAGTTTAATAATGGGGTTAATTTTTGCTGTTTTAAAAGGCCAGTTTTAATACTATGCACTGTGAGTAAACTGTAGTTCTGAGTGCCATGGGCTGTTCTGTTCCCTTTCTAACTCCACGTGCAGCCAAACTGAGCAAACAACTTTTATGGAGCAATAGGTAGGGTCAGTTTTTTACTAATTAATTTACTGCATATCCCAACTCTCAGCAAACAGCCAGTTTTTATTTTCAGTGCTACTTATATATTTAAAACTGATCAGGAATTATGTATGAAATAATGTTTTTACCCAGCCATTGCCTAATGCTTTCTAAGTATTGCTGTGTTGGGCCCATCCCTACTGATGATAGCTAATAACCTTTTGACTTGTGGAAGGTCTGAGCTATGTAACTTTTTAAGGTGGAGTTTTTGCTGATGTCTGATACAATTGAGTGTTATAGCTGGGTAATTCTGCCATACTGGTGTGTTATATTTAAAAACATTTTTGCATATGTTAAATGTAATAACAGGAAGTACTTATGACTAGATAGCACTAATCTATACCACCATTACCATTTTTCACTTGCAGTTCTGTTGCAAAGTCTCCTTTCCCGTTATAAATTTTTAGTATGTATTTTTTAATTAGCATTTATTCTTTCCTGTAGAATCATTAAAAAAAAAGTCAAAAAGCACACAGCACATCTGAGTACACCTGGACCATTGTTTTGCTTTCAGACCTCTCATGATGGAGATTCTACAGCTTTCCCAGATTTTCATGCTGCACTCATCTGTTATGTCTGCATTTACTCTTGAGTGGTTGCTGTGGTATCAATCATTTTGGCATGTGGGAAGGCTGGAGCAGAAAGCACACAAACACATAAAGAGCTCTTTGAAATCCTAACATACTTAACCCAATTAAATTGTAAAGATAGTACTTTATGTATGATTGCTGGGTTGCAGTTGCAGAATGTAGTGAATAGCAAATCAAAAAGCAGTGTTCAGTCACTGCTGGGGAGGAGGAAGACTTGCTGAGGACCCTCAGAATCAGTGGTGAGGTGTGGCATCCCTGGCTGAGAAGGCGCTTGGACAATCCTGTTATTCCTTGGCCTCTGCCCCTGAGGAAGCAGCAGACATTTTTCTATGGCTTTTTTTTTTCTTTTTTTCACCTCATACAAGGGTGTTTTACGTGTGTGAGATGCATGTTCCCTGTTTTTCCTTCTTATGCTGTTTCTACTGAACTCACAAAGCTAACATTCCTTCAGTAACCAGTAACTGGCCATGATTTGTGTTTCTGCTCCCATCCTCAAGATTTTACATCCTGGGAGACCCCTGCTTCACATCACTGCATCATCAAAATGGCTTCTTGTACTGCCCTGGGTACTTGTCCTCTGCTTTTCCAAAATATCCCAGGTCAACAGACCACTAGTGGTTTTAGAGGTTGCCAGGGGCTGCTATTTATTGATATTCCAAAGTTTTTAAACACAAGTCTGTGCGTTTTACTGTTTAGCAGTAGCATCCATGAAGCTCTGACCACCCCTGTGGTTGTCCAGGACTTGCAGCACATCTTGTTAGCACAGTTCATAACAATTCATTTGATATTGTGACTAATGTCTTTGTGCTGATACTTTGCTTCCCATGGAAAGGTAAATGTGTAAGGGAGAATTTTACTGATTTTTTTTTTCCTGTTTTAAAAATACATGAGTTCCTCTTCATTTGAGGTATTGAAGGTACTCAAAACAGCAAATTATTGAAGGTATTCAAAACAGCAAATCTTGCTCTCCTCAGAGTTTTGAAGGAGGTCACTAGCAAATCTCTGTCAAATGGGATATAAAAAGTCATGTTTTAAATCCATTTTTATGGAAACATTTGGTACTTGGGAGTATTTAGGACACGCAGTTGCTACTGTTGACAATCTTGAATATTTTTGAAAATCATCCATCTCTAATTGCTGCTCTGTGCAGTCTCACTTTGTGTTTCTGTTTTCCAAAGTCTTGGCAAATATGTAGCTTGTTTCTTTATGATAGAGATGGTAACTAAATTTCACCTTAGAGGGCAAAGTCTATGGGGAAATATTTCTTGCATATCCTTAGCTAAGGTCCATGTTCTGCATTTTTGTATCAGGGTGCTGTGAGGTTGGCAGCTCTCTGGGATGGGGTGCAGAGGGTGTTGGGGTCCCCCAGGAGAGCTGCCAGCCAGGACCTGTCCCACCAGAGCCCAGAGCCAGGCAGCCAGGGGCACAGGGACATCCTTGGTCCTGGGCACCAGTCCCCTCCCTGGGAACAGGGACAGGCCAGGCTGATCCGTGGCTGGACAGGGAAGGGCTGTAGGGGGCTGGAGACCAGTCCTGCTGTGGCATCACTGGGTTGGGGGCTGATGGCCCCGGGGACTGGAATGAGGTCCTAGGGTGTGGGCAGGGTGTGCCAGGCAGGGACATTGGCACCTTCAGAGCCCTGATGTTGTATCTGCTTCTGTGGCTGAGGCACCAAGAAAGTCCCTTGAACATGCTATAAATGCATCAGGGCACTGCCAGCATTCACTGACACACTGCATTTTGCATTTTTGCATATTGTATGGCAGACATATACTTGTCCTTTAAAGACCATGCACATTACTCTGTGAATGGGGTAATGGGCCCTGAACGAGCTCAGTGTGACTGGCACTTGAAGATAAATTGAGCCCTGTGCTTGGGGTGATTGATACATTGCTGCACAATGTCAGTTCTTCAGGGAAGTAGGATCTGTGCTTCTGAAAATGTCACTTCTTCAGAAGAATAGAAAAGGAATCCAAGAATGGAGGGTTAATACTGAATTGAACTGTATTGGACTTCATTTAATGTTATCTAACTGATGTTATCAGTTAGGTCCTCCTTCTCTAAACTATGTTACAATGAAAGGTTTGCTGTGTTTTAATAGTACCTGAAAATTGTAGAAAGACACAAAGTTGACTTCTGTGGATGTGACTTTGTGAAGCATTTTGGGATGCAGGATCCACTGCAGGATACTTTTAAACTAGTACTTTTATCTCCTTTCAATTTTCCTTTATTCCACCTGATGCTTCAGCCAATGAATAACATTGAATATGGGACAGCATAGTTTCATCTACAATGAATGGACTGTGTTGCCATGACACAGAGTTTAGGAATCACATAGAAGGAGTAGTAGTATCACATAGAAGGACACTCTTAAAAGTAGCAAAAATACATAGTTTTACATTGCAATCTTAAATTGTAGAAATTAGGCACAAACTATGCATGGTTGAATTGTTTTTTCCTCTCTCTATATTGCTTATTGTGATGTTACAACAATATAACTTGCATCCCCACAAGTAAAGTAATACTTGACTGTACTTGTGATTGTGAAGGAGTAGCTCATATTTCAGATATTGTATGCTTAAGTCATATATAAACATACTGATTCATTAAGAGTGCAGTAATACACAGTGCCCTTTGTATTACTGTATGCAAAAGAGAGGCTGCAATGTCAATGAGACCCACATTGTCCTTCTGGGGCATAATTTACATAGTCTGCAATTATGATTTCTCAAAGGACATTTGATAGCACTGTGCTATGCTGCAGGTAAATGAGTAACCAGAACTCTTAGAAATTCATTCAGCTTGAACAGTGTGTACTCTTCTTAAATTCTGCAAGTATCTCAGATCATATCTGTGTGCAGTGAATGTGCAATGTATGATGAAGCTTTGCTGGTCATCTCTCTCTACCAAGGCTTTACTTTGTATTTTGGTTGTATCACAGTCCAGCTGTTCTGCTAGTTTATGTACAGTTTTGAGGCTTGACAGACTTAAATGCACATTTGTGGATGGTAGTTTGACCAAATTTCAGTTTAGCTGCAAGAGTGACTGCTAGCAGCACCATGGATGTGCTATACTTCTAAGAGATCTTGCTTATATGTTCATTTGCATCTCAGTATATTTCATATATTCATATTATTATATTCAATATGATTTCATATATTTGCATATATGAAATGTGCTTTTGTTTTTCAGTTGTATATAATGACTGAAATTTGGGATTTGGATGAAAATAGGAAATCTTGTGATCACATACATGGTATTGAATTTTTAGTGAAAGAAAAAACAAAGTGGAGAAAGGTTTATTTATATTTGGCATGCATGCTTTCCATATTCTGCCCAGGCAAAAACATTCTTATTTATATATCCTTACTTTTCCGTGGTGAAACCTGAGTTAACGTGTTTGAAGTGCGCGTTTATGTTCTGCGGTATTTGGTGGTCATATACTGTGGACATGAAACTTAAAAATATATCATAAATACTGTATGGGAGGGACTTGAATGTTATGACTAAATACTTAATAGTATATGTCATTAGTTTTAATGAACTTGGTTTTTCAGAGGTTTGTAACAAGGGGTGGAAGATAGAGACTAATTCTGGACCTGCTGGCTGGTCAAAGACAATTGCTGCCCATAGTCAGTAAATTCTGAACTTGCACACTGAAGCATTTCTTGGCAAAAAGCTTTATCAGCCCAAACTATAAATATAGTGTTTCCTTCTAAATGTAAAGTTAATAGTCTTAAACACTGCAGGTCCCATCTGTCTTTTGATCAGCTCTACAACTGTTCTGTTGCTCAAGCCCTTTTACTCTCTCTTTTGCCCTTTCCCAACATTTATTCATCTAATTAAATTTTTCAAGATGAGCACCAGAACTTTGTAGGCCATAACAGTCAACTACATTTTATTCTGTCTATAAATCGAGTTTGCTGATGATTTTTTCACCTCTTAATCCCATCATAGGCTGTTTCAGATTTTCAGTGCTGTCTTTACTGGAAATCTGATTTTTTTCCACCTTAATTTATTTGTGGTACATGTCCATTTGTTATTTTATGCTTTCCCTCCTTCCAGTATGTGTACCCAATTAAATTATTGGTATACCTTTTTTCCTTCTTAGCCTTTATTTTGCCCTGCAGAAAAAAATAGATATTTTTCCAGCTTTACTTCAGAATGTGCACATGTAGTACCCTTGTCATTGCTTCTTTTCCCCACAAACAGTGGCTTGAAAAAGTATAATCTTACCTTTAGCTGTCTTGCAGTGGTGTTGAGAGCCAATACTTACCTCTCTTTTCAGCATTACCTCTCCCATTCCCATTTGTTAGGATAGCAGTTGTCCTTTCAGAGCTCCATAAAGGTGACAGTGTACCATGAATTTGTCACCAGTTCATCTTTTCAGTCCTTTTTTTCTCCTCTGTCATTTTCAAACAGTAAATTCCCAAACTGTTCATATAAATTATTTTTAGTTCCTACCTACTTGGCTTTCCATTTCATTGTTCTCATCCCACTTCTGTTAAACCCATCATCAGAAAGGCATTCAGTTCTTCCCATGTTGTATTTTAAGCCTTTATTGTATTAACTATGCATCCAGAATTCGTGTTTCAGAATTCCTTTGAGCTTCTAATTCAGAGGGAAAATAAAAATAATTCAGTAACCAAAATTGCAGTAATGTTTTATTTTGCACATAAAAAAGCGCTGGGGAAAAAACCAAAATTTAAAATATGAAATAGGTTTAAACTATTTAGAGATTAGATTTCCAAACTAAAATTGTTGTCTACATGTCTGAAGACTTGATCAAGAGTGGTATATGATGGTATTATTGGCTCACTTTTTTAGGATTTCCATCTTACAATATTCCAGGCTTTCATAATTAAATTAGAAAACCATGTTTTGTTTTTTTTTTCTTTTTTTTTCAGAACTGAACTCAGTGGTTGGTTTAGTTATGTCAATTAATATTTAATTAATCAACTCTCACTTTATGCTCTGCATTTTGTCTTCCTGTATGTACTTATAAAACCACTCAAAATGTGTAATGGTTTTCACTTAGTGGGTTTAGTAAAAGGTATGAACAGAAGAATTAGTGGCGTTATTTGTTCTCTGGCAGTTGCACAACAATATTTTCCTTTCTTTTTTGATACCTGCTGTTTGAGAAATGTAGTTTGGAATTACTATGGCTTTTCTGTCTACAAAGAAAAGCTTAGTGTCTCGTGAATTAGACTGCATATTTTCTATTGTATTAGGGACATAGGCTTTTCAAGTTGTTCTTTTATTTTTCATTATTTTTACCGCAAATAGATGATCAGGGTGTAGGAGAGAAAGGAGAGGAATAATTTCAGAGTTTTGCTATTTTTATTAATTAAGAACTCCTGTAAATTGCCTAGGTCTGAAAAGACCCTACTGAATGAAGTGGAAATAGTTAAAGCTGAATTGTGGTAGAAAAGCTTTGGGTTTTGGTAATGAAATACCTGCCTTGATTTAAAAAAAACAAAACAAAACAAAAACTGTACAAAAACAAATCACCCAGAACAAACTCCTGCCATTTTTAGCAATTGAGTGGGTGAAATTAGATTCCCAAATACATGTTTTTTCCTAAGGATGACTGTTTCACATTGCTTGCCTCTTTCATTTGGGAAGGAGCATCTCAACTTTTCTTTTTTTTAGGCAAGTTGAAATGACTACAAATACTAACTTTTTACTGGCTCTGAAGTGAAATATTAGAGCAGCTGTATGGTGTGAAACTAGTTGCCATTTTTTTATAGGAAGCACTTAACTGACTTAATTTCGCAGAAACATTAACAGAAGTTCATGATTCTTTTGGGTGAACCATGACTCAGCTTTGAACCAAACCATATATCAAGGAGATGTTTCTGATTTTATTCAATACCAGTTAAAATTGGATGGTCTGGAATCATGAGATGTCTAATCCTGACATTAACTGCAGAATTTAGGATATGAACTCACATGACCTACATGGAGGAAAAAAACAAAAAAACCAAGTGTTTTCCTGTAAGCGGTTTTTCTAATTTCCTCAGGCAGTATGTCCTTTATCCTATGGACAGACCTCAAAATTCTGTCCTGGTCCCTTGTGTCAGAGAGAATGATGAAAGTGTTACCTCCTGCAGCCCTTCTATTGTGTCATTTGCCCTCGGGAGGTTTTTGGAGGCATGTGCTTAACAAATGGCTTCTTCTCTCTTCTTTTGAAAATTGTTGATACATTTTTAAAAGGAACAGACTTAACACATTTACAGCACCATGTGAACTATAAACTTGATTTATATGAAAGTACATATTTTACTGGAGAAGGAAGTGTACCCTAGCTGCCTATAAGCTGACTGTAAATATACAGGATTTCTTTTTTTTAATATTACAAACTCAACTGGAATTGTGATTTTCAGAAAATGAAATATTTTGGCTTAGTTGTGTGACCCCCTTTCATCTGTAAATACATCAGGATTTACATTGCTCCAGAGTAATTGCTGACTAAGGGCTTCTATTTTAGGCTGGGATTTTTTACTGTAATGTATGTTTCTCAAATACTGCAGCAAAAGCTGGAGATACCTCTATGCCTTTCAAATCCTGTGTGTTGGGTTTTTTTTCTTTTTTTTTTTTTTCTGTTGAAAAAGGAAATAAAACCATTATAGATTTTAGAACCTGCAGGGCTGATTTGTATATGCTATGGCTTGTTCATTATTTACTAACTTGAGATGCTATAAATCTTATCCTCCAAATCAAAATATTCTTCTGAGTGGCTGCGGCAGTAGCAGTGCTTAGGCAGCAAGTAGCGAGTTCAGCTGACAAGATTCTGGCGTGTGTTTCTCTAACACAAACATGGCTCATAGAAAATGGATACACAGACTAATTCTGGCAGTAGCAAGAGCTCTCACAGGAAGGAATTCTGTGCAGGTTGGAGAGCTGTGCAACTGATCTAAACACTGCTCATCTGAGCCACCACACAGGCTGGGTTAAAACGCCTCAAATGTAAATAAGATTTATCAGTTTCAGCAAGCAAACCTGCAGAATTTGATAAATGTCTACAAAAGACATTTAAAAAGATAGCTAGAAAGCTTTCTTGGCCTGAAATTCAACCAGCTTTGAACGTATCAATATACTGTTTAATTAATGTCTTTGTGGAGCAACATTAAAATAATACTGTGCTCTAATCCTCTAAGAAGTCAGACTGTCTCAGAACTGCAGCTGAACTGCATGCTGCATAAATTAAAATTTGCAGTGCACAGTATCTTTCTGTAGCTTTATTAAGTGGTGTGATTATGCAAAAATTGGAAGTATGAAAATGGACATTTCCAAATAATCATTAGTGTTCTGTTATCTTCCTTTTTTTAAACATTTAAGTTCATTTCCACTTAGAATTAGCATATTATTTCAATTATTTAATGTATTACTGTTAAGAAGACCATGCTCCGCAGTTTGTGTCATACAGCTGTATTTTTTTTCCCTAAATTCAACGTGCTTAATAGAGGAGAAAGCAGTCATTTATTTCAACATGTCATTAATTTTGTCAATTTACTCTGCTTCTTGGTCAATAGAATAGGCTTTTCAATGTAGTGTAAACTAATTCCAGTCAGAAGAAAGTGATATTAACACAAATGGCATGTTTTTAAATAAGAAATATGTATTTAGTCTGCACAGGACTGGGCTTTGAATAATTTTGGAATATGGCTGGCATATTAACACTGCTTGTCAAGTGGAAAAAGGGAAAGGCTGCCCTTCAGCGATGGGGGTTAATTTAATCTAAACTGCCTGATGGTCTTCACGTTGGCAGCTCCATTCTGCCTGATGGAAGAGCAGAGGTGAGCCATCACCTTGTCCCCTGCCTGTCCCTATTTCAGCAGGGATGGGTTTGGAGGAGGCTGGATCACAGGGCTCCCAGGGAATGAGGCAGTCAGAGCAAAGGGCTGCTGAGGCTCTTGGCAGCACCTGTGCTGCTGTGCCAATAGTCTGCAGCAAACAGCAGTTTGTGGAGAAAAACCCATGTAAATTAGCCCCATTGCTATGAAATCAATAGGGCTGGAGATTCGCCTCCCTGGAGGGTTTCTTTTGTTGGATGGTGAACAGTACAAACTCAATTTAGGATATTAAACTGAGATCATCCCCCTTCTTCCTTTAACTCTTGTAGAAAAGCTGACTGCAGCCCCAGTGAAAACAAGTATCCAGGATCTTCTACCTGTGGACAAAGACCTTGATTACTCCTCTACACCACAGACATCCACTTCATGGCCTTTATGTTCCTCTTGCCAGGGACTGAGGCTGTCAGGACAGCTGCTAAGATGTAATCAAAGATACCATCAATTGTCTGGAGAACCTGAAAGAATTTATGTCAGGCCTGGGTTCTTCTATACTCCATGGAAAGGATGATGCACGTGGGAAAGGATCTTTCTATATATAGATCTGATGCTAAATCTGAGAATGGTACCTATTTACTCTTTTCATTAAAAATTGCATTCACAGGGGGCAGCATCAAGCAAAAAAAAGGCACTTTAATGTCAGTTTTGCTGTTTTGATGGTTATTTTTTGCACGTATGAAGTAGTAGATGTGGTTCTGTGTAAAGACGAGAGTCTTTTGCATGAGTCTGTTTAAGAGTCCAGCTGTGCACGCACTGACACTGTGATTCATATGCTGACCTTAATTCATATTACAATGCCCCTTGACAGTGTGCCAGCTGTGAACATGCACATGAAGTATAACAGGATTTGTCCTTGTGTTCTGTCATGAAAATATGAAGCTTGTCAGCCGTCTTGTAGTTAGCTTTGCCTTGTTAGATGCTCTAAACAAGGGTATCCAATGTCGCAAAGTGTGTGGAAGATACCAATACTACCCATCAGAAATCTCCTTGGTTAATGTTGGATGGGAATATTAATTGCATGTAATGCAACCAGTTGGAGAGAGCAAGGCAGAGTTTGTTGCCATCTTTTTAAACTAGACCTGATAGATGATTTCACTGTATACAAATGAAATCGTAGTTATCTTTTCATTAGCTAGAAATAAACCTACAAGTGGTTGGAATGGAACATTGTGAGAGTTTTCACCTTCTTATTTTACAGTTGGTATTCAATCTAAAAACAGAGGGAGCCCTACTATTAAATTGTTTTTAAAAAAAACAGGCAATTTCCAGTAAAAAAAATCGAGATGAAGATGCTTGCTAACCAAATTAAACCAGCAGATAACTTGTTTTACAACTCCTTGATTTTAATGCAAGGTAGGTTTTTAGGCAAATGGCTGATTTTGAGAATAGGGTTTTGTGATTTAGAACAGAATATTTTCTGGACTTGAAAAAAAAGGGTTGAGTAATATCACAAATGACTGCAATATTGTCATTACTAAGGAGCAGAAACTTGTCAAAAACTTGATGATTGCTTATCCTTTCTTTGTCTTAGATACACATTGTGGGAACCATTCTCTGGTGGGCTTAGGGGGACAACAGCCCCCTTTCTGCACTAGTTTGGTGTAGGGACAGTGCCTTTTACAGCTTCCAGCTGAGACTAGCCAGTATAATGCAGCAAAATGGGCAGTTTGTAATTTGTCATGGTTATGTGTCTGTGCAGGGAAGCTTCTTGTTTGGGCTGCATATGCTGTCCTGCAGCACTCCTTTAACTTAGCTTTAGCTGCATCCAGCATTGGTATTTTTGTTTCAGGAAGTACCATTTTCATGTGTGGACCCAGGCTTGGGGGGGAAGAAGAGGCCCTCTGCTTCTCAGAGCTTTTAGCAGTGGTACTGTTGAATTCTCACCATTGTGTCATCTCATGCAATAATGACTTCAAAACTCTTCCTGCAAGGACATGTATCCATCCTTCAGTTCCTGCTTCTGTGCTTGGTTGAGCTGTATCTGGTATCTAGAAACTCTCCTTTTGTTTAACTTTTGTGTTGCTTTGACACTGAAAATACACCCAGAAAATTGGTAATATATTTCCTTTTTTTCCCCTAGTAAATACTGCATTCCAAGCTTGTCATAGCTATCCTTCCCAGACATTATTTCACATGATTATGATTGTTTTACATAAGTTATGCTCTGCAGATTGATAGGAACAATATTTCTGTCACCAAAGGCTCTTCCCTAAAAATATCTGTACATGTCATGCCAAAAGAAAGACAAAGGCAAGGCAGAGGCAGGTCAATTGAACTGTTATTGACTTATATATCTGAATAAAGAGGGCAAAAAGAGCAGAGAAAAGGGCCTGTGTTCAAAGAGACAGGTGAGAGCAGCCCATGTATTCTATGTTTAAAAAGCAAAAGAGTGCATTTCTTGTTTCATCACTCATTCCAATTCCTAGTTAACATATTAGCTGTAGTTTGGTGCTAAAGTAATTTGTTTGTAGGATCAGTCCCTTGCTGTTCACAAGGGGGAAGAGACTGAGGCGTCCAAATGTTGCAAAACCAAACCAAACCAAACCCGAACCAAAGTAGATGAGATCTGTTGTGTTCTTCAGTGAAGATGCATGTTGACTGGCTGAGTAAATAGCATTTTTTTTTCTTAATTAATATAACTACACTGTAGATAGAAAATCTCTATTTTTCAATTAGCTAAATCTCTCCATCTCTCTCCCCAAAACTAGAACAAAAGGATTGAGACTTTAAGCATTGTTGTAGTCCACCTGATAATTTTTAGTGTTATATATGCTTACGGATTGTTTTTCAGCAGCTTAATGAAACAGAGTGATTGCACCAGTGCTTACTTCGTAGTTTCAGTGAAGTATGTACAAGAAGAATCAGACAGATTGGTATAGTCTTGCTATTAGCAAGAAATATTTTGATCTGTTAGATAGGTTTGTAATCCTGTGTTGTTTGGTTTTTTTTTTTTTAATCTATGAAACAAATGTTTCAAGAAACAGTCTTGGGTTCAAGGGAATGAGCATTGAATATATTAACATTGCTTGTTTTACAAGTTTAAGCCTTATTGGTTATGCACACAGTATAGAGCATTAGGACCCACTGCTGAGAGGCTTATAAATGTTTCATGTATGGCACCCTGAGACCTTGTGTATGAGTTCAGATAATTCAGAGATTGCTCCATTTCACACAGCTTTCTTGGAAGAATGTATTAGGTCAGTGAGTACCAACATTACATACTGCGCTTCGTCCTTCCTTTCTTCTGACTCATCTAATGTTAAAGGAGAACTTAGATTGGACTGGGTCTAGGGTTTCCCTTGTGTAAGCAGGGAGAATAATTAAAAAGGCTCAGTTAATTAGTATTTGTGAGTTGTTCAGACCTTACGGTGATAAGGTCCATAAAAGTGCCAAGATAAAAAATAAAAATTATTTACTTGAAGGTTTTAATACTCTCTGGACTTTGTCAGCATTTGTCCTGTAAGATTGTTATAGTTTCATAGCAGTATAATATTTTTCTGCAGCATTTCTCTTGAAAAATTCATAATACTTTATAATGAATGAACTAATTATCACAATACCCTTTGAAGTGGTGTATGTTTTTTTATTATAATGCTTTGAGAGCTTAAATTACAATATATGCAGGTTAGTTGTCCATGGGACACCTATGTGGAGCTAAAAGCAGAGCACAGGTCTGTTGAAATGGTTGGCATCTGATTTTGCTCTTTTGGTTTGGTTTGTGAGGAGAGAAATTAGTGTTATCAGATGCTATCTAGCAAAGAGAGTCTAAGGAGCACTGGAGCATAAAGAATGCATATGCAGTTAGAGGCTCTAGGTTTAGAGATTCACCTAGAATTTGTGGCTCTACTTGTTTTGGTTACTTAAAAGTATAACCTACAAGTCTGATGCTAATGATAGTATCTCATTCTGGAGTGCTTGTTTATCATTCAGATACACAGGGCTCTGTAGGATGGTTCAGATGTCTTTACTGGAAGTCCAGCTGATGCTTTCAGGGATGGCACCACTCCAACAAGATTTACTATAAGGCTTTCTTAGGTGTGCTGGTCTTGACCTACTCTGTACAACCCTTGAGTCATACAGTTCTCAGGAGATCTGATAACTGCTGCAGTTTGGCTTATTTTTTGTTACTACAATCACAGTGTAAGCCAACCAGGTGCTAACAATGGAAGAAAAAGGCTGAAAGTGGAGTAGGAATCGGGCCACCAGCTGTCTGTCTGTGCAGCCCAGCTTATCTCATGGGTTCTTGCACTGGGTTTGCATGACAAGGTTTTGGTAGTGGGGGGTTGCTGCTAGGGTGGCTTTTGTGAGAAGCTGCTGGAAGGTTTCCTGTGTCCAATGGAGCCAGTGCCAGCTGGCTCCAAGGTCCACCCGCTGCTGGTCAGGACTGAGCCCATCAGCACCTCTGGGGTAACACAGTTAAGGAGGGGCAAAAGTTACTGCGCAGAGGTAAATTGCAGCTGGAGAAGAGAGGAGTGGAAATATGTGAGAGAAACAGTCCTGCAGACACCCAGGTGGGTGAAGAAGGATGGTAGGAGGTACTACAGGCAGTGGAGCAGACATTCCTCTGCAGCCACAGAAGGTGCCTGGACAGGGGAAGCTGTGACCCTGTGGGAAACCTGTGTTACAGTAGGCTCCTGGCAGGACTTGTGAATGCATGAAGAAAGGAGCCCAGACTGGAGGAGGTTTTCTGGCAGGACTTGTGACCCCACAAGAGACTGTTCTGAAGAACTGTGCCCCATGGCAGAGACTCACTCTTGAGCAGTTTGTGCAGAACTGCAGCCTGTGGAAAGGACACACATTGGAAAAGTTTGTGGAGAACTATTTTCTATGGGAAGCATCCCACACTGCACCAGGGGAAGAGTGTGAAGAGTCCTCTCCCTGAGGACAATGGTCCAGCAGAGAAAATCTCAGATTAACTGATACCAGCTCCCATTTTCTATCTCCCAGCACAACCGAGGGGCAGAAAGCAGAGAAAACAGGGAGAGAAATTAAAGAAGAAGGGTGGAGTGAGGGGAAGATATTTTAAAGATTTTATTTCTCAAATTCCTCCTCGGATTTGATTGACAGTGAATTCAATTAATTTTTCCCAAGACGAGTCTGTTATGCATGTGATGGTGCCTACTTAGGGATCTCTCCTTATCCTTATCTCAACCCATGAGCCTTTTTGTATTTTCTCTTCTCTGTCTAGGTGAGAAAGGGAGTGACAGAGTGGCTTTGGTGGGCACCTGGCATCCAGACAAGGTCAACCCACCACAGCCATATTGATCTCTCACGAGTCTTGCACAGCACTGCAGAACTTTGTAACTGTGTTACAGGTTGTCCATATTTCCAGTAAACCCTTTGGGATCAGACATGAAATAACCACCCACTGACTGATAATTTTTAAACGTGCAAGATAACCTTGATGGCTCTTTGTGATGAATTGCCCTTGACATGAGAGAAGGTTGCACATTTGTTTCTAGTTCTGAATCAGAGCCCAGAAGCAGAAAGGAATTGTGCTCTGGAAACTCTCCATAACCAGGCTTGTGCCAGTCTATAGCACAGCAGTTCTGCAGTGAGTCTGCATGGGTATCATTGTCATTACAGCTCATCCTCTACAAAGTGCTTCTTCCCCTGGTTTGTGTCTCAGGAATCATGACAGCCTTGCTGGAGGCATTTCAGAAACATCCTTGACCAAACCCCATGTTCACTCCATGACATTATTGATCACTGGCAATGTCTTTTACCTGTCTGAATTTTGACTGAAATTTTAGTGTTTTGTTTAGTTGGGTTTTTTTGCTTTGTGTTTTTTTTTTTTCTTTGTTTGTTTGGGTTTTGGTTTGTTTGCTTTTTGTTGTTTTTCCAGGGGAATATATGAATTCAATATGTAGTTTGTCAAGATACCTACCTGCTTTGCTGGTTTTGCTTACCCAACCAAATTCTCATGAATTGTAGTGTCTAAAAGGTCTTGAGCCACATGCTTAGCTCTTACTTGTTGCCCTGAGACTGGGCTGTTGATAGCTGAAGATTTGCTTTGAAAAGAAACTGTCCATCCCATCCTGTCCTGAGGAGATATCTACTCTTTTATTATGGCTAATACAACTGATATTTTCCAAGTACCTTCCAAGCAAATGCTTCCACTCTTTTCCCACTGCTGCTGTTTTGACTATTTTAGTTACTGAGAGTCTAAGGAGCTTTTCTGATTTCTTGTTTGGGCTTTCCCTCTCCTGTAGACCCTGGATAGGGACAGCTTGTGAAGGTGTACTGTCAGCAGTGAGGAGAAATAAAAATCACTGTGGCCCAGGCAGAGTGTGGACATGGAGACAGTGAAGCTCCCTTCAGTGCTCGGCTGCCTGTGTTGGTTCGCTGCAAGTTCTAGAGTATTCCCAGATCCTCCTTAGATGGTCACTGATGTTACTTCAATTGTGATCTGCCTCAGTATTCTTCCACAGCAATGTTTTCTGTGGCCTGGTGGAAGCATTCCAAGTTGTCTTTGCATGAGTCCAGTTCTGCATGCTTTGGTGAGCAGTTTTCCAGTGCAGAGGGAGCAAGGGCAGTGTGGTCTGAGCTAATCCTGGTTCTCCATCTGAAAAAATTGCCTGTAGGAAAGCTGGTGCAGGACTGGCTTTCCTGGCTGTGTTTGCTCATGTGCTTTGATTGTTTGGGACGTTCTGCCATGCTTCCATTGATATTTTTGTTGGATCAATGCAGCTTTTCTGTACAGAACAAAAACTATTAGCCGCACATGCTGTAGTGGAGAGCATATTATGTGGTGTTCTCTCCAGGGCTTTGGGGGGTGTTAGTTGGAAACAAGGATGAGCCTTGGAGGTGGGCAATGTCCTGAAGCCGCACTGCAGCTCTGCAGTGGGATATTGACTCTTTGGTGCCTCTGAAGGTGCTCCCAGAGAGCAGTGTATATGCTGGCCATAGAGCTAAGCATGTATTAAGTGGGGGGCTGAACAAAGAAGTGAAGTGGATATTAATGCATAAGAATGGAGTTGAAGTACAACAGGAAGATTATACCATTGTTTGAGATTGATTTAGCAGGGCTTTTTATATTAGACTTTTATTTCAGTGGCCCTCAAGAATTAAAGGATACCACCTTTAAGGATGGTAGGTGGATACTGCTTTACAGCTGATACTTAATATTTTTATGAGGCAGTTATGTTTTCAAAGTAGGTTACATTTTCACAGAGTTACATGGGATTGTATATGAATAATTAAAATTTTCTTAATTAAATTAGTAGGTGTGTATCAGGGTGCATGCATTGCCAACATCTGTAGTTGTTCACAATTTTGAACCTTTCCAGAGGACCTTGATCTCTAGAGTAATGATGTAAAATTAGTTTGTGTACTCTATATCTACCAAGAAATTTCATCCAAGCAGGATATTAAGATGTTTTTGTGAGGTTTAGAGATGTATCTACTCTCTACTGGAAATAGAGTCCATACTGAAAAAGGTATAAAAGGTTCCAGGGCTTGAAATGATGTATTGTGCTTGGGACCTTTGTTTCCAGAAGCAAATCAGAGAAATAAGGTTTCTTTACACTGAATTTGGGATTAGACTTTAGACCTAGTGAATGCTGCCTTTATTCCTTCTTGGACTAGTGTTTCTATGTAAATGTCTTCTCATGGTTTATTGCCATTTATTTTGGGATGTCACAGTATCACTGGGATAATGTGGCTCATAAACACAGGAACAGAGCTCTGTTAGATGGCACGTATTTGGTGTGTTTGCACTTGGTAGAAGTTTCCAAGAATGCTCCTTTTCTTTTTCTTAAGGGCATTTTACTAGCTCCCATTTGACTTTCAGACAAGGAGTTATTTTTAAAACTGAAGTGAGAATATGTGGAGAAGCAAAGTGCAGTTCTTTCCATTTAATTGGAGAATTTAGTTTTGAACATAATTAATATATTGCCAAATTTTTTTTGTTTTGTTTTCATTAATCTCTAAAGAGTTTTTGATGTATCTGGATGTGGTTTTCTAAATAGAACCTTGGCAGACTTCCACTGCAAGCTAGTTTTAGTGCTATTTCATTAGCTGACTTATCAATATACTGTAATCAATGCCTGTCATAACATAAGTACATGACCCTTTTGAGTAGCCCAAGTGGCTATATTTGCTTCTCTCTGAAAGGGGTATTAATTCCAAAGGGAAACAGAAGGTCAAATCAACATTGGCAAACTTACCTTCTATCAGTTTGTCTATATGGTTTAGAAATATTGAATTTTTTTTAAGAGGCTCATTTTTCATAAATTCCTTTGCAAGGTACCTGGGGACATACTGCTTTTTAATTTTTTTTTCCTTTTCTGATAATGCATCACTGAAAATTACTGGATTCTGATGAGACAAGAGTACAGTGTGGTGTATGAAGACACAGCAATCAGTGGATGGTATTGAGTGAGATGTATGACTTCTGTTGCAGAAATTTGCAATAATCTTGTTAATAACCATATGTGCCTGGACAAATTGAAAGAAGTTGCAGTTCTACAAAGACTCATCTAACATTAAGGCAGTGAGAATGCTGAGATGGTTTTTAATTAAGATCCTTAAGCAGATAATTGATATATTGTTTTGATTTGAGTTGTAGGATGACAGGAAAATGAACTGTATATTTCATAAAGTTTTTGTAAAATCTGTTACTTCTGTAGTCTGTTTTAGGTTTAACAAGATTGCTTGTGCTTACCTTTGAATTTTTGGGGATAATCTGTGTACAATATAAAGGAAGGTTTTGTTTCGTTTGGTTTGGTTTTTAAAACCTCCCAGTAAAACTTCACTTTTGCAAATTTATTTATATAATATATTCTACATGAAATACAAATTCATGAAGTTAATATTATTTTGCTAGTTTGAGTGTATATGTGGGTAGATTAGATGGAAATAAATTGACTTTTGTAAAGGTACATATTTTTAATACAAATTTTCTGACATTGAGGTGATTAGTAGTGTAACATCATTAATATTAGTTTAGCCTAGGTATTTGAGATTTGCTTTTGATTATATGTATCATATGATTTTACATGACTTTCTTTCTCTGTGAAAAAAAAAAAAAACCTCTTCAGTTATAAAGGTGTTTTATGACAGCTACTTTCTGTAAATGTCTGAGGGGACTCTCAGAGGCATTTTAAAGTGTGAGGTACCAATGCATCTTTAGAAGGTTTTGCTGGTGAACGCTGTATTAAACTGTTTTCAATAAAACACCAGACCCTTGCTAATCACTTTTTGATAGCTGAATGTTAGAGTACTTTATGGAGTGAGAGTTGCTCTGTGACATTTTCAGTTCTTAGACTGGTTAGTTAATAATGTTAGACCACAACTGTAGGAATCAAATATGGTAGTTTTATCAGTAATATCCATATAAAGGAACATTTCAGTATTTTATTGATCTTGGATTGTTTTGCTTTGTTTTTGTTTTTGTTATTTCTGGTTTATTTTATTATCTGCTGAAAAACAAAATCAAAAAACATTATCCTGTATGTTTCCCAGATCTTTGAATGATTTTTAAATATGCAGTCAAAAGAGATGAAAATTATGTCTCATATGTATATTTTAGTGCATATCTAAAGCCAATACAAAGAAAAAAATAGTTATATGAAAGAAAAAATAATAATCAATAGCAGAAAGTACAAAAAATGGAAAAACACATATAGATGACACCATTGCATTATTCTTATGTCAGCATGGAACATGTCCTTAGAACCACACCCTAGGAGCTAAAAGTGAAGAAATCTGTAGATACTATCATTTAGATATAGCAATTATTCTTTGACTTTTTCTTTATGGAACTATGTATTTTTTCAACTACTGAGAAACATGCTGTCTTGTTTAATTATTTCTTTGTTTTGCTCTCATTGGCATAAGCAGAGCAAAATGAATTTCTTTTAATAGCCTGACAATTCTGAATCTTACTGCTACTTTCTCATCCTATCATCTCCATAATGGGACAAGGCAGTTGACTTTAACAAATTCTTATTTTATTACTTCTCTTATATCTTTTGTTGTTGTTATCCACAGTGGTGTAAAATAGCTGATCAAATTGTGTTGAATAACATCACAAAATTGAAAGTTAGTGGCTTTCACAGTGTGAAACCAATAAAGAGCTGCAATATTGCTATTCATGACTGCACTACTACTGAGTTTTTGGGAACCTTCTTTTACATCTATTAGTATGCTCCATTTGGAGTAGGAACTTGTTATTGG
Organism: Dicaeum eximium; assembly: GCA_013396995.1. NCBI lineage: Eukaryota > Metazoa > Chordata > Aves > Passeriformes > Dicaeidae > Dicaeum > Dicaeum eximium. The sequence continues at coordinate 237,921 of VWZP01007629.1, read as the reverse complement.
GTTGTGTGATATCTGCAATTAAAGTTTCAGTGTGATATGTTCGAAGCGCGTGATTATCTCGTTTATCTTAATTGCATAGGCATTACCTTGCCAAAATCAAACATGCATTTATGAAGTCAGAATACATTCCTGAGGGCTTGTCAGAATATTTGGTAACTTATTATATCTGTTCTTTTCTAATACAGGGTGTATAACAAGCACATAAAATGATTTTTTTTTAATATTCCTGGTAAGAGGGCAGTTCACACTGTACATGGAAATCTTAAGAAATCGTGGAAAATAAAGACAATACTGAAAGTTTTAGGAAGAAGTTTTAAGAAGTTTTAGCATTGTCTGCTAGGATTTCAGGGTTCCCTCTCTGATAATCCCTCTAAGGATATTATTTGATTTATAATTTTCAGTGATTTTTTTATGCACTATATCTATTTCAGAAGAAGTTGATGTAGCTATAAGGTTCTGTTCCCATTTTGTAGCTGAGAAATTTGTTGAATCTTGAAATTTTTTGAAAGAAACAGAATCTAGTAAAGCAAACAAGACTGGCTGTAACAATGCTATGAAAAATAGAAAACTCTTTACAATAATTTCTTTCACTGGCTCATAATAAATAGAGAAATTCAGTGGGCCATCATGATAAATTGTCTACGTTAAATTTTGCTTTTAGAGGTCATTAGTCCATTGCATAGAAATAAAAAGAGAAATTACATATCCTGGGTTTTTTAGATAAAAATAAGTATTTGCATTTCTCACTTGGCTCAGCAAAAAGACAAGTAACAATTCATGTGGCAGTGGGAGGCGATAATCAGATACCACTGACATTTCCTGACTGCAAACTTTGTCTGGTGCTTATGCCAAAGATCTAAAAAAGTCTAGAAGGATGTCTCAAGGATGTATTTCTGCTGCTTTTGCTTTCTTTGCATTTCCCAAAAGACACAAGAGGCAGCAGATTTTTTTTTTTTTTTAGAAATTTGAAGAATTTTTACTTTGGATAAAAATGTCTAACAAAGACTTCATTTAAGGCTGGTATTAGGTTTTTTAAACTGGGAATTGACATTTCATTTAGATTTAATAATAAATATTCTTGAGATTCTGTTGTAGTTAAAGATAGGAAATTTATATGAACATTTACCAGTGTGTCTTCTGAAGTTTGAAGATAGGCAGTAATTTCACTCCTGTGCACATGAGCAAAGATAGGAGGTGTAGCATTAGTACAGGATCTGCATTTGTTAAATTTTTGGTTTTTGTTATTTTGCAATCTCTCTCAAAAACTGAAACCCGCAAGTTTCACGCACGCTACTGGCATTTCTGTGGAGTTTAAATGGAGTTATTTATAGAGCAAGAAGATCTAAGAGGGAAAGAGAAATGGTAAAAATTATGTGGAAAATGAAGTATTTGGAGACCTCTGAAGTCCTTCTCTTCTAGTGATGTTTAATGTCTGTAGAAGAAGTGAAATATTCCCATACTCCTGTGGAAATTAAAACATTTAAGTGAGATATGCAGAGTTAGGTGCCTGTAAGGGAGATGTGAGGAACAGTGCCTTAACTGAACTCCCTGTACTCCTCCTCTCATTCACAGCTCAAAAGGGAACAGAGAATTCAGGAATAATGTTTGGGGTTCTCATTTATGGAGACTTCTCTCTTTTTACTCTTTGTTCTTTGATAGGGGTTGCCATTCTGCTTACTGATGTGTAGCTGTCTGCATGTCTGTGGAACTGTTCTAAAATACAAACCTGGATTTGGCCATCGTAGTGCATCAATTTAATCCTACCCTGAATATCTGATACATTTTCAGTGCTGGAAAATTGAATAAAATTTGGGAACAACAGGAAGAATGAGTCAGAAGAAGAAAGAATAAGACTCTCTTCAGGCTTTAGCATCTATAGAGAAGACGTCAGCTAATTTATGCAGGCTAGATTTACTAGGACTTCTGTACACTTGTTGATAAAAATGACAAAATGCATTTGTAAATTGATCAAGCCTCAGCAGAGACAACTAAAAGAGAAAAGCATGACTGGGTTATATGTCAGGGACCTCTCTTTGTTTTTTAAATGTGTCTGCTGGAGTACTTGTCTGAGCAGACCTTTGGAAGGAAGGGTTTCTGTCTCTCTGCAACAGCTTCCTATTCACACCTCTCAGCCTATGAAGGAGTGACTAAAACCCTAAAGGCACCCCTTGTGCCTGTTGAAACTGAACCCCAGTGGAACCAGGGATTGAGGGATTTTTGGAACAAAGAAAAGTGCATAAGGGTCACAAGATCTCAGATTAGTGATTCAAGCAGTCTTTTGAAGGGACCGAAATCAGCTTTGGTCTCTGGTCCTTCAGTGTTGATATTCAATGTATCATTGCATAAACACAGAGGTTGTGCAGGGATTAGTTCTGATGAGAGTTTGGAGAATTCATATCTGTGGCTAAGTGGGACACATACAGTGTTTGCATCATTGTGAATTTTCCTATTGATTAGTCGTGTTAGTTAATAGAAATCTTAATATTTACATTCCAGGGTTTATACATACTGAATAGTAATATTACTCTGTTAAAACAAATACAATTACATATTTTCCACAGCATGAAAAGAAACTTACTGTGATAGGAACTTTCATAACTACTTAAATGAGAGGTAAGTAGCTAATTAGCTAGTCCAAAGGGTCAATATTTAAAGTTATGAAAAAGCAGCCCAGGGGAAAATTAGTATACTCCACTAAAGTACGGAAAACAACTTTCAGCTAAACTAAGTGCAGGCCATTGGAATTAAAACCTCATTTGCTTTCCTGTTACTGTCATATTGCTCCTGTGCAAACATGTAATTTCCTTCTGTCATCCATAGTATTCCCTTAATTTTTAATATGCTTCAAGAAACAGGTGTCTAACAGCAAGGCTAGATTTTAATTATTTATGTGTACTCATATCTTTAGCATATACAGGCTAAACATCCACAGGTTTTTCTGTCACTTTTCATTTATGCATTCTAAATTAGAATTAGTTACACGTGGTAGTTCTGTATGGATGTGGTCAATGTGTCACAGTAGATTCTGCATGCTAGACCCTGGTGTTTAGGGACACGACTATATCTAGTACTTTATTATGGATGTAAGGTCCGTGTAGTTTCACCAGAAATATGAGAATTCATGGCCATTCCTTCCCTCTCACTGTCAAACACAGAACATTATTACATGAAGATTAAATGAAAAGTGTTTCTGTGCTGACTGTAAGTTAATGCTTTGCTCAGAGCTTAGATTCTTTAAAAGCTTTCCCAAACGCATTTTGTTACAATTTGTTCTGCTTGTGCCTGGTCTTGTAGAAGTTTGTTACTGCTGCTGATGTCATTTTAACTTAGGGTTTCCTTTTTATTTCTATATAGTCAGGATCTTAACCCAGCAGAGTTTTTAGTTACTATTTCCTTCTTTGGGAGTGAACCCTCACCCCCAGAGAGAGGCTCTGGGTTTTGAGCCAGATAAGGGAGAAGGCTGATCAAAAGCAGACCCTGTTGTGGCAGGGTAGTTAATTATAAGTGTTAATTATTTCATCTGAGATTTTTTTTTCTGTTGTTCCAAAAATAAATGATGATCTCTTACAGTCAAAATGTTATTCTGGGCGAAAGGAAACTTGCTTTAACATGGACCCAAGAATTTACTACTGCTCTATTTAAATCTTAGCAACCTAATCAAAAAAACAGCAAGCAGGTTCAAAAATATAAGTCTAAATTAATACAGCAAAGTGTTTTTAATCAAAATACTCTTTGAAATTTTTACACAGGAAATGTTGCAAATTTTGGCCTTTTTCTTAGGTGCTGTGCTCACCTTTCCAGCATTCCTCTGTGATGATGGTGTCAGTTTTCCCGAGGCAGAGGGGTGGTGGGAGGCATCACAGGGAGACTTCGGGACACTCCTTTTTGCTGTTTTAGATGTTGATTTTGGTTGATCTCCTTCCTCCAGAGGAGTGGAGCCTGATGCTCCCTATGTCAGCATCCTTCCCACACTGCTCCTCTGGCTGCTGCCAGCAGGGTGAGAGCATGGCCCCAGAGCCCCCTCCCTCTGCTCAGCCTTCCCGTGGACTCCTGGTTCTTGGAGAGCAGCTAAAAATCTCTGTTCCCAGACCTTTCCCACGGAGGCACTGGCACAGCTCAGGCTCAGGCAGGGGAGGCACCAGGCCCTTGGCCCCAGGTAGAGCTGAAACCAGCCCAGCCCAGCCCAGCCCAGCCCAGCTCTGGCCAAGGTGAGCCCTGGCCAGCCCTGAGACTGCTGCTGTCAGCCCAGGGCAGAGCCTGTGAGACAACTAGGAAAAGCCAAAATTATATCCAAAATTATGGTCTGCAGTAGGCAGAAGATAGAAGTACTTGTATCTGATGACTTATACCCAGGAAGAAACATTGAAGTCTACTCTTTGAAGGCTGTGTAGACTCAATTTTGGCTGGGGTGATTTGTCTTTGAGTGCTGAGAGTATCCCTGAAAATCAAGCAACTTATGTTTCAACATCTTTTCTTCAAGCAATATGAAAATATAGAACAAAGTTTACATGTAATTTATTTCATAATAATCTGATCTCTTCCTGATTGTCACATGTTGTGATCATATTTAATTTTTACTTTTAAACAAGTCTTTTTTTTTTCTTTCTTTTAATAGCATATCCTGAGACAATAGTTACTGCTTTTGACATGAGTCTAGCAAAAAGGACAGTAATGTGATTGGTAGGTCAGAAGCTGAAATTTAAGCAAAGGTGTAACATGTTAAAATTGTGATTTACAGGAATAAGGACATCCTTTTGTGTGGATATTCCTCAAAACTAACTTCTAATAAAAGTCATGTGAGGGCCTACTGAAAATATTCTACTTTCCTTACTGTAAAGAGACATACCACATCTTCAGCACTTTGTAATCATGACATTATGATTCACAACAGTGGCTGGCAGACATGTCTGTTCCTGAAGGACTCTGATTCTGAGTGATGTTCCATGTCAGATTTTGTGGCTTCCAACATGAGACTAATAAATGAACATGGAAGTAAGTGGGTTGTTTGGGAGAGAGAGGGATTATCTGGTATCTTATTAAAAAAAAAAAAAATTGTATATTCATGAAAATTAGGTTTGACAAGAAAGAGACTGAGTGTACACTGGAAGGGTCAGTGAGAAATTTGTTTTGAGTTCAGTAGAACTAACATGCCACTACATCAGGAATAAAGGAAGCCAGAATAACCTGAATTTAACTAGTTGGATACTCTGGTCAGTTGTTTGGGGTCATCTGGCTTACAAATCTGAGTTAGTTATTTTTGAATTTAGAGATCAGGACTTTGAACACTGAGAAGCACAATGGAAGGCAGAGATGAAAAAGGAGAGACTTTTGGGCATGTGAACAAGGTCAGAATATAAGTTTGGGAAGGTGTTGTACTCCTTGTCTTGTTATTGCCCAGAACAACACATATTATGTGAAAAATAAATTTAGTGTATTTTAAATCTTATCAGTCTAATAGTTCTAGAAGAAGTTCTAGAAGAACTCTAAATTAGAGTTTTTCTTTAGTCCAGATCTATTTATTGCAGAAAAAAAGATAAAATAAAATAAAGGAAATACTACTAGTAAAGGGGGATAAAAAATCACTTCTTATTTCACATAGACTTCCTACTATCTACTAATTTCAATGGTGTCACATTAATTCCCTTGCTTTTCTGTGTCCTAAGCCTGTTGGTGAGCCACCACTATCACAAGTACTTTGCTGGGAGAGTTTGATGTCTGTACTGGGGGTTTCTTTTTCCTCTGCAGGAGAACTGATACTGATATTGATGGTTTCTTCTTCCTCACTGTGGTGCTCACTTGAGACTTTTATTGCATGTTCTGTGTCATACCTTGGTTTAACTCTTCAGTCTGCAAATTCACATGACAATCAAATCTATTAGAGTGTCTTAACACACTGAAGGATACTGTTCTTTAATGCTCTTTGTTGCACCAGCATGGTTTTGCCCAGTTTCCAGGTCTGCAGTCCTTTAACTCACTTTTTGTTGTTGTGGTGGTTTTTTTTTGTTTGTTTGTTTTGTTTTGTTTTGTTTTGTTTTGTTTTCTTTTGTTTTCTTTTGGTTGGTTGGTTTGGTTTGGTTTGGTTTGGTTTGGTTTGGTTTGGTTTGGTTTGGTTTGGTTTTTTTTGTGGTCTGGAGGTCTTAAAGGATCCACTTTTTTGCTGTCTCACGTTTTCATCTCACTACATTCTATGTCCCCACTATCCCCACAATGCCCCCAAGATCTCTGTTACCATATCACACCTCTGTTCCTCTGTGTTTTACCATTACACTAGGCCTAATATTTCTGTCTTCAGAAAATGACTTGTTACTCCTGACTGTAAAAATTATGAATATTCCACAAAATTATTCAAACACAAATCAGGCTGTAGCCACCTGAACCTTAAAAAGTTTGTTTTTCCCCCAAGAGAAGTTAAAGCAAAGCTCCAGGCAGACCAAGACAAGCCCGGTCAGAGCAATTCTGACAGGTATCAGTCCCAGGGCCATGCAAAGGTGGTTTCAAAGACAGCATGGTTTGTTCCTAGCAGCAGCAATATGGTGTTGTCTGGGCTGCAGGGCTGCTGAGGTTCACAGGGATAAGGGATAAATAAAGGATGACAAAGAGAAGTGACATTTAACAAGGACCTGCTGTTTCCATTGCAGGAATAAGCCCTGACTTGGCTGCTCACATCCAGACTTTCACTATTTTAGAGTGTTTCTTGTTTGGCACAAAAACTTTGTTGTTTAAAAGGTGGTAGTAAAGCATCTTCACTGAAACAAGTGCAGTCCCTGCTGACCCTGTGTTGAACTCGGTTCAGTGATTATTCTGGCTGCAGTTATACATGCTTTCTGTCAGACAGCAGGGCAATTTACTACAAAATGTTCTCAATAATTTTGACAGAAAGATATTCTCCAAATTTATCACGCAAAACACGAGCTAGAAATTTTGTAGTGGCTTGGATTTCTGCAAATTTTTACAGAGCAAAACAATCTGTTTAAACTAGTCTTTTTTATGGGTGTTCTGTATAAATTCCTGCATACAAGAAAAGGTAAAAAAATAAGTAGGAACTTTGGTCATTCAACTTGTTCATTTCTGGAGTATGAACTCTTCCAATGTAATACAATGGGAATTTGTGGTATTAGTGTAGTTTTTTTCTGTTTTTTAACAGAATATAATGAAACCCATTGAGGTAGATCTTAGCTAAAAGCTTAAGAGAAAGTTCTTGCCCTGAAAAGCCTCAAGTATGACTAGGCAAAAAATGTAAGCATTTTCAGAATAGGAATGCTAATAAACTCATTTTACAGCTGAGGGAGGACTGTGTTGTAACTGGATGCAGGAAAATTGTCAAGCTTAAGGTCATTGTTCTTGGAATAACATCATGGCTTTTCCATACTGAGAGCTTTTTCTCTGTCTGAGATATTTCTTTGAAGCGTGTTTGTCGTCATATATTATGGGTCTGGGACACTTGCCTGTGATTATATGATTGCTCATGAATGCTCTGCTAATGGTATTTTTCCTGAAGAAAAATATTGACTCATTTGTTTTGAACTCCTACTCCACCCACATGTGGTAGTGTAGAATTATGTAAATTTAGTAAATGAAAAAAGTAAAGTTCTACCAAGTGTAATAACATTCATTTAAATGGGGGTATCTCTTATTTCAGTGTGTTTTCAGAGTGAGTGTTATGGAAGTCCTGTTGTAACACATGTGAAGATCTAGGTTATTGTATTTGATCCTTAAAAGTATTGTCTTACAAGAAATCATAAAATAACTGAAAATTGCCAATAGATCTTTAAGCTGTAATTAAGCAAATGAAGCCCTACTTCCATTTAATCAATTTAGATTTACTGTCTTTATTAACAGTTAAAGGTTTTCATTTTAGATTTTCATTGCTGTGGTTTTATAGAAATAACTAGCCTTAAAAAAAATTATATTTTTATCAAATCAAGGCTGGCAAATGTAAAACGGATTTTCTGTTAATTTTGACCTATTCCAGCATACTTTGTGCTGGTGGAATTTCTATTCTTTTGCTTGGTAAGAATAGCAATTTGATCTAGGTGCATTAAATCTGTCCCACCTGTTTTAAGCATCCATCCATTTGTTTCAAACTTCTTATGGTCAGGAAGGACTGTATATTATAATTTATTTAAAGTTAAAAAAAAAAAGTATAGAAGAATTGAAAATGCTTTATTGCACAAACTGCCCCCCCAAAAAACCCTGAGAATAACATTGTAAGGATTTCAGCAAAAGAATGTGGTGTTGTCCTCTTTTAGGATATCCTGTCTTTTTATTTTAAAATCTATATTGATTATACTGTATTTTTATTATTGTTGATCTTTCTTTTTCTTCATACTGCTTATGCTTGTGAAAAACTGGAAACTTAACTACAAAGGATTAACTACAGTACATTCTATTCTAGGAGTAGAGTAGTACCCATACAAAGCTTAAATGAACATGCATTAAACTACTGCAGATCTAAGTCTTATCATAACAATACTTGAAAAATCCATGCATTCTCCTGAATAGTACTTTGTGAATGAATAAATAGGAAAAAAAAATCCATTATGAAATTAATTTTGTTTTCCCATTGCTATTTTTTTCCTTTATTTAAATTTTATGAGTAAAAATTGGTGTTCTTGGGTTTTGGTATTGGCATTCTTGATAGTCAAGATTTCTGCCATTCTTGACCTTTCATTTTCAATGAAGAACTAGCAAATCAATTAAAAACAGCTGAAAACATCTTGGTTTAGAAGTCAAAAGTATTTTAAAGTTGAATTGCAAACTTTGTCAGATCACTGACTTTCTGTAGAACACAGGATTTGTGATGTTTTGTTTAAAACTTGTAAGGATAAAATTTTGGCATATAAGTCTCCTTGATTTAATTCTTAAATACTTAAAAAGTTTACTTTTATCCTAGGAAATGTCTTTCTGATGTATGGCTTTAGTGCCTAAGGGAATCAGCAGGTCTGAATCACACCAGGTGATAGAGGTATGATGGAGAAGATTGAAACAGTGATTAGGATTCTTAATTAGCAAGAATCTACAGGCTATAAATTAGTGTCAGCAGAAGTAATTAAACTACTTTATTTGAATTAAGTGAAAAGCATGCTTAGCTTTAGGAGACAAACTTAATGTGAAGATTAAAAGGAAAAAAAAAAAGATATTTGTATGTGAGCTGCAATACAGATGTATATCAAACACATTTGAAACAATCATGACCAACTTATTTTTTCTGCTGTTATAAGAAGCTTCTGTTTATTATACATTAAGTGATTTTTTTACTGTTCTGTTTCTTTTTCAATATGTATACAGTATTTGCTTTTATTGTTTTTTTTTTTTCTTCTTGCTGTTTCTCTATTTTTATAAGGGCAGCTGTAAAGGATTTGGAATCAGACATGTAGGGAATAAGGCTGAGGCTTCTTCCTGGTGTAGCTGCTTTTACAGTCACTTTATGGGCAAAAATCTCCTGGGTTCAGAAAGGCAAATTATTCTTTCAAGGTGTCCCTGGTCAGGGAGCCCCATGGGTTTTCACAGTTCTTTTGTGTGTCTGTCTGTTACCCCAGTCTGCTCTGAGTGAATATGAAGCTTCTGGGCATCACAAAGTTTGCAAATAGGCTGTGCCCTGATCTTGAGCAAATCTTTGGTCATTGGGGATTGCTAGGACCTTCAAAGTTTTTTTCAATTAATTAAATGGGATCATTATCCTGATTCTCTCTATAGCACTTTTACAGGAAAGAGTCCCTTTGAGGCGTGGTATGCCAACAGACATTAAAATTTACTTGGACTCTTTTTCTGGTTGATATTTTATCTCAATCTAAGCAGTTGGTGGGCAGAATCAGATTTGGGTTTTTTTGCCTGATTTTTTTTTTTTCTGACAAGTAAACTTTCTACATTCCTCGCATAACTTCTTTCCCTCCTTTCTTTAGGAAGGTAAATAATAATTTTTAATATATTCCCTTTTTGCCTTGTCTTGAAAATGTACTGTAATCCTACCATCTGATCTGACCATAGGAGACAGGAAGCTGTGTTACCTGCAGCATCTCTAAGCACATCAAAATGACCTCCCTTAGCACCACAGACTCATGTTTGCATCCAGCCTAGTTCTGATTCCTTGTTCATCATCCATGTAGCAGAATCTATTGTTCATATATCTGATTAGAGTCTTCTTGATGGATAATATATCTAGAGTTTGTTGAATCTAACTCTGAAGATGAGTCAGTTTTACTCCTCCTCCCTCTCCTACTCCTCCTGACATTTCTGCATCAGAAGGAGTAATATTCAGTCTTTTTTTTTCTTTTTTTTTTTTTTTTCTCAGAGATCAAAGGGAATTCAATCTGAGGAAACCATATCCACATGCATCAAACAAGAAGCTTTCAGAGTATTAGTGCAACCTATTGAACATTTTTGTGACCCCTTACTTTCTCGCTTCTGACAGCTTCCTTGGAAGTTTTTTCCCCTCCTTATCTTTTTGGTTGAAGAATCAGTAGATCTGAAAAGCAGAGTGCTAAGGAGACTGTTCCTTTTGATTAATAAGTGAATAGATTTGCTGTAGAGCCAAGAATGGAACATCTTGTAACTGTTGGCAATGTTACTAAAAGAATAAGTATCCTCATGGAAGGGGCGGAGCATAACGAGAGTTTTGATCAAGAGGAAAGAAGAGTCTGAGGCTTTCAAGAGTTGTTGCATTAATGTAAACATCTATCTATTTTATTCTGGATGTTGTCCAGTGACCAGAGAAACCAAAAAAAGTAATTTTCAGGCTCATATGATTTTGAAACAGGACAGGTTTTTGGCTATTTGACTTCCTTTCTCCTTTTCTGGCAGAGCTAGCCTGACTTTGTATGTCTGATGCCAGAGAGTGGCATTCATATTTTTTAGCTCAGGGGGTTGCCACTGAAAACCTACATGAGATACATGATTTTTTTTTTTTTTTCCCATTCTGAAGTGCTCATATCTGTACTGCTAAAGAGCACTGGAGTGTACCATGCAGGACATTTAGGGAAGCTGTTTCAGTCAGTTCATCCCAGGATTAGCAGTGAGAATGAAAGTTCCCACTGGAACATCTCCCATTTAGAGAAGATAAGCCATGCAGGGCAGTTCTCTATTTTAATTTCTCTAATGAGAGTAGAGTGATAGCTGGTCAATGCTAGTCTTCATTCTCTACTACTACCCCTGTAAAGGAGATGCCAGGGAAGTAGCTGGAGCCCAGCATACTCTGGCTGTCTCCCTAGCTGTGTTATGACTGCGTGTTGTTCCTGATTGTGACAAGTAAAAGCATTTCCTTGTTTAGGCCTTGTATTCTCTAAGCCTGGGACAGAAAACACTTCCTGGCTGCATCCCATTGTAGATCTGCTGCATCCAACAGACTTTTGATGCTGTAGAAAATCTGTCAGTCTGTGTAGATCACAGATTCACAATCTGCTCCTAGAAGCCAAAGATTACCATGCATGAAAGAAGCTTTACTATCGAGGAAATAATTTCTCCAGGGCCTACATATATCAACAGTTTCAGCCATTTTATTCCCCTCTCCAAGAAAAGAGAAGGAAATAAACATACAAGGACACAATTACTTTGGTCAAAATCAACCTTGACATCAGTGGAGTGTTTATAGAGCACAATCTTGGTACTCAAATGCAGTGGTAGAACACATTTGTTGGACCAAGGTCCCCCTGATCACAGGGATTCTTGATCTTGTGTATAAATTTCAGTGAACATGAAGGAATGTTAATTTCTGCTTTTCTGACTGATTTGTAAAACAGTGAGTATAACCTAAAGCAAAGTTCTCTGTAGTATTTAGAGAGATCCAAACTGATTCTGTGTGTTAGAAGGGAGTACACATACTCTGTGTGAATATATGTGTATATGTGCATGTATTTATGTATCTTGCAGGATCTGGGCAATGCTAATTTGGCATGGATCTGTTATTCTAATAACTGGATGTTGTGGTAAGGTTCCTTTCTAGACTGGAGGATGTAATTACCAAGGGAATGACGGTAGGTCTGCCACTGGGTGGTTCAAAGGGAGGTTTGGCACAGCAATTCTTGTCAAGATATCTTCCTGTCTAATCAACAAAATACTTCGGAAGAGTTATTTAATAACTCTTAAAAAAATTAAAATATCCATGTAACACAAACTTTTAATCAAGATATCAGAATTCCAAAAAGGGGATGCTGTTTTTTTTCTTTTTTTGGAACAGATACACAATCATTGAAAAAATCACATATATATAAACCCAAAAATTATAATTATTATAAACTATATAACCATCAATCATATAAGCTATAGAGTTAATAAATATATATACATACAGTAATCTATAAAATATTATATCTGTATATCTATATTTTTATACCTATATAAAAATAAGTAATATTTCTAAGTTTTTCTTCAGTCATCTTCTTACTGAAAAGTTTCTTGCATTTTGTTTTCTAAGCTTTATCCATTCAGAAAACCTTTTGATCTAAGGATACATCTTAAAGATTCATTTTTCTTGCTGTGTAATCATCTATGGCAAAAGAGAAGATTACTTGATTTTTTTCTATTATTAAATGACTAATTGGATGCAGAGCACATGGAGGAATATTAGTATATAACATGAGCTACATTATTGGTCTCTTAACCTGAGTCAGAAGACAAGTGACATTTCCCAGGTCAGGACTTTAAGCATGTGACAACTTTATTAAAATTGTGAGACTGTAATAAATTTTACCCCTCGAACACTGACATTTCACTGACAAGGAATTGCCAGACCTGATGACTCCAAGCACTCCTGGGGCTGTTTCCGCTGGGCCACGAGGGCTCTGGCTCCGGCTCCTGCTCTTCAGGCACTGCAGAGCTGTCCCTTTCAGGCTGGAAGCTGCATCTCCTCAGCTGCTGGGCTGGGGCTGGATGGAGCTGGGTGTTTTGGAGGCAGCCAGGGCTGCTGTGGCTGCCAGAGCTGCACACTGTCCTCCTGCTGCTAGGGAGGGCGTAGATTCTTGGAGCACATGGCTTCTGCTTGCTCACAAGGAACAAGGATCCAGTTTCTGCACTGACAGGAACACAGTGTCTTGAATTTGGGGTGGGTGTTTTGTTTCCTACTTGGTGCAGAATTTCTGTGTGCTTTGGCAGATGGCACAGACAAGGGACCTGCTCCCCTAAGTAGGGGCACATCACTGTGTCTCCTGGCTGATAGTCCAAGACTTGATTCTTACTGGCTTTGAGGAGGGGAGAAAGGAGAAAGGAAAACTTCTAGTTTTTGAGTTCACACTGAAACACTTAATTTGTATGTAGACAGGTTCCTGCTGTGTATAAAATAATATCCAACCCTGATAAAACACATTATTAATTTCAGTTGAAAATGCCTTAGCGTCACCAAATGACTGAGAGGAAAATTAAAAGCTGACTAATATGCTTTCTGCAAACATTCTCATTTTATTCATCGTCTTCTGTAAACAAATCTTTTGATCTGATTTTATCACCAAATTTTATAATAAATTTTATTAATCTTACAGTTTTCCTTTCATACGTCTAGCTCTTCATAGGGTGTCTAAACATTGCTGTGTAACAAAATCAAAAATTTGTGAAAAACATCCAGTAGCAATAATAATAATAATAATAATAATAATAATAATAATAATAATAATAATAATAATAATATAATCCATCTTATCTGCTTAGGGAGTTGACTGTGCTTGTGAAAATTTAGACTTGTCTTTATAGCACATGATGGCTGTAAATGTCTTTGGCACATTATCTTCTGTGGACTTACAATGTCATTAGTTTAATATTTATTATGCTTCATTAAGCATATATACAAGTTGTTAAATGACTTAATTTTTATAAATGTAAGCTGTCTTTGCATAATTCTAACAGAACATTTTACTTAGAACTTTGCTCTGTCTCAAAGTGAGTGAGAAGAAATTGCCTGTTAATGAGAAAACCTGCTACTATTGGAGATATATTTGACATAGTTTAGTTTTTTCTTAGGGCCCAAGCAGATGTTGAAGGAAATGAAAATAATAAGATTTTTTATTTGTAAATGCTAATGTTGCTCATTTTGGGTAAAGTAAGCAAATTCTTACATTTTAAACCTATTTTGTCAGCAATCTTGTTTCCTTGAGTTAGGAGTTGCAGTCTTCTGATAACAGTTCAAGATGAAAACATGGATGTTAAAATAAACAAAGCACAAGCTAGCTGAGATATTTAAAATGGACTGTTATAGACATGCTTTACTCTTAAATGGGTTATATAACAGATGTCACCTGTCATATTTATAATGAAATACTAGGATTTCTCTATGTGGAAAAAGTAATATTTGAATAAAATTAATAATAATTAGTAATAAATAATAAAAGTCATATTTGAATAAAATGATCTCAGGGTGAAGTATCAGTAACTTTAATCATGGCTGAAAATAAGGCTATTCTTGGCTCTCTTACACAATTTCTATTAACTAAGTTTCACCAGTCAACACGTGGTGAGCAGCCTGACATGTCTCATTAATAAGCACAACAAATAGCTGTGAGAATACAGAAACTTTCATTCTGCAGTCACACCTAGGTCTGTTTGCTTGGAGAGCAGATCAGGAGCTGTTTGGAATAATCACAGTGGTTAGTGAAACTGCAGAGGGACACCCATCACCCCAAGTCAGCTGTCAGTATCAAAGGATTGGTCAATGTCAGTTATAACTGAGAAATATATTTTAGTTTATTTAAAATTTCACCTGTTAAAAAGGGCTAATATGTGATAAAAAGTAACATAAAATGAAAGGAAAATGGCTAGACAAGCCTTGATATTTGAGCTGAATATATAATGCAAAAAATATAGAAATCAATTATATGACAAAATTAGTTTTATTGTGGTTTTAATAATTCAGAAGAATAATAACATAGGGAGAAACTCTTTAAAAATGAGGGATTTTTGATTTTCTGTTTCTCTATAAAGCATAGTTTATTTCTGCTAGCCTCCAGCTGAGTTGTAGACTAAGAAGGATAACCACCAAGGACTGCAATTGTACAAAATGTCCTTGCTGAGATACTCTTTCATCTCTTTTAGATCAGGCTGTGTAATACTTGGGCTCAAATAACCTTTAAAAGGCTTCTACTCTGAAATCAACAATGGTAAAGTCAGGGCTTTCTCATGTTTTATGTCATTTTCTCCTCATTATTGAACTATACTGAGATGCATTTTGAATGTGTGGATACTCTTCCCATCTAATTAATATATGCTCATCTCCCTCCCTCAACCCCATGCCCCCCACCCCCTGTTTTAACTTTAGGACAAACAATGGTCTTTGGCAAAGGATGAACATTTTGTTTGCCCACTGTTCTATAGTGTAGTCTTGTCATTGATAGACTCGTTTTCTGGACTTAACAGAATAATCAAAACATCAACGTTGGTACTTGGAGGTATCTTAGACTTGTGGGAAGAGGACCAGAGCAGATGTCCAGATGCAAAAGAGTGATGCTTGCAGAGCATTTTGAAGGATAGGCCTTTAATGGGATCTTAACAGTCATGATGTCACTGATATTTAAATATGAGTCTGTGCAGAAACCACAGCATTTTTCTTCAGAATTTATAAACTTAGTTACTTGGTTTAATAGTCACTCTGGCTTGCTATTTCAGTAACTATGCTGTAAAAAAATAACTGCCCTTAAAAAACCCTCCTTAGAAATAAAATGTTTCATTAGCTCCCTTTAAGTGATTTAAAATAGAAATTATTTTAAGCAAAGTAAACCAAAGAATTTTTCCATGAGTTAATGGAAAAATTAATCTGTCATGAGCACATCATGGCTCTCATACCTTCTAAAATATCAAGACCACTTTGAAAAAAAGCCCTGAGTGTCAGCCTCTTGATTTTAGCCTTATCTTTCCCATAAGAGTATTTATTATATGGAACTGAATTATTTCTTTTTTTTTCTTTCTTTTCTCTTTTTTTTTTTCTTTTTTTAACATGAATTACTTGATGTGGTTTTCCTAGAGGGACCTCTTGAAGTTTGTGGTAAGCTACTGGTTTCTTGGAATTTACTTCTTTTTGTACCCTGTTGGAATTTTAGCTGACCTTATTACATCTTCCATTAGATAGTATTAATGTATTTTCCTTTGTCTAGTCAGTCGTAAGTGTGGAAGCAAAATTCTTTTTCTCTTCCCATTATGTTGAACTTGCTGCTGGCTCTTGCTTTCTTCCTTTCCTGTGCTATGATCTCCTTCACCCAAATTCATTTTATGAGAGGCTCCAATTCCTTGCTTATTTCCCTTCTGGTAAAAAGCCAATTTAGGACAGCTGGTCCAATAAGTTACTTGGAGATTGCACAATTTCCTTTATGTAGTTTTTTAGTTGTCTAATGTATTTTTCCTAAAAGTTTTGAAGTCACAACCAACAGAATGTTTTTAAAGAAAAATATAAACCTTTTTATTTAATTAGCAACTGAATGCTAAAATTCAAGTTCCATCCTCACATTTTTCCCTTGCTCCAGCATGGATCCTCCACATAGCTTACAGTCTTCCAGGATAAACCTGTTACAGCATGGGCTCTCTGTGGGCCACAGTTCCTTAGGGAATATCCACATGTCTGGCATGGGTGTCCTCCATGGGCTGCAGTGTGGATCTCTGTTCCACTGTGGTCTTCTCCTGGGCTGCCAAGTGCCAACCTGCTCTGCTGGGGCCCTTTCCAGGTGCTGCATGGGAATCTCTGCTCCGGTGCCTGGAGCACCTCTTCCCCCTCCTTCTCCTCCGACCCTGGTGTCTGCAGGGCTGTTTCTCACACTTTTTTCCTTTTCCTGCTTCACTGGTCTCTGGTGGTTTTGCTTTGTCTTAAATACAAATTCCCAGAGGTGCTGCCTTTGTGGGCAAGGTGCTCAGCCATGCCCTGTGGTGGGTGGCATGGATTCATCTGGAATTGGCCGTGTTCAGCCCAGGGCAATCCCAGCCTCCTGTCACAGACCCCCAGGCAGCCTTCAGGGCCTGGGCACCGACAGCCTGCTCAGTGAACCAGGGATGGTTTTGTCCAATAGCAGTGGTAAGTGATTTGTCATCTTTCCTTCTCTCTTTCCTTGGTTCCTGGTGCATGTTCCAGGCAGTTATCCCATTGAGAGGCAGGACAGTGCATTGCATATCATGGCTATCACTTCCTGGGCCACTGGAGGTGACAGTGGCCCTTTGTTAAACTACCACAGTGATGGGAGCCTTGTGCTACGTATGAACCTCCCAGAGCATAGCAGAGTCTTCATTTAATTCTGCGTTGTGCCAGCTGATAGTGCTGAAAGAAGTCATCCTGAGAGGCCCTGGAGATACATCCCTCTGAAGAGCAGTGCTGCCTTGGAAACTGCTGAGCTCTCTTGTCTTCACAGTGATGTAACAGTTTGCTGGTCACTGAGCATCCTGGAGTTTCCAGCCCTGACATCACTGAAAAGAACTGATGATTTTTTAATGGATTTGGGTTGTTTTTTGTTTTGTTGTTTTTTTTTTTTTTTATTTTTTGCATTTTTTTGGTTTGTTGTTTTGTTTTTTTTTTTTTGTTTTTTTGGTTTTTTTTTTTTTTTTTTTTTTTTTTTTTTTAATTTTTGCATTTTTTTGGTTTTTTTTTTTGATTTTTTTTGTTTGGTTTTGAGGTTTTTTTTTTTTTTTTGTTTTGTTTTGTTTTGAAATGCAAACGAGACATTGGAAGAAGTTGGAAAAAAAACAAGCCTAACCCAACCAACCAACCAAGAAAATCTTCTCAGTCCTTGAAGTATCAATTTACTTTTGGTCCAGTCAGGTATTTCTGCTTTCTCTAAGAATTGATTTTTGTCCTACATGTAAGGACATGACCTTGACCCTTGAGTCAGATTCAGTTTCTAACGCGTTTCATTCAGTGGGATTTTGAGCCTGTATGTTGCATTTTTATGCCCATATATCAAAAATTTTGGGGACTAGAATAAGAGTGAGTAAACACTGAAGATTGAATCTGGTGATAAGGAGGTGATAAAAGTTTACTGTAATTGAGTTAGCAGTAACCTTTATTTTTCTGGTTATTGAGGATGCTTGGGACTGAGATTTTGTGGACATTCTTGGTGATCTTTTTTTCAGAATTAAATATCTAAGTCCCAGGTAGCTGAAGAAATACCAATTCTTTTTTTTTTGGTTTTTTTTTTTTTTTTTTTTTAACAGAGTAATATGTAGTGCTGTTTTGTAGACAGAGGTTGGAATTAAGAGCATTTCTAGTAGGCTCTGTGTGTGTGTGTGTGTGTGTGTCTGTGTGTCTGTGTGTCTCAGTTTTCTATGCTAATCTCCTTTCCCACATCTCTCCAGACCCTGAACTCCAGGGCAGATAGTGGGGGGATAAAGTCCCCCCCATTGTAGAGGAAGATGACATCTGAATCCTCCTTGAATGTGTGTAAGTCCTTGGGACCCAGTGAGATGGATCCCAGAGTCCTGAGGGAACTCGCTGTTAGAGTTACTAAACCGCTCATTTCAACAATTGTCTCAGTTCCTGGAGTTGTAAATAAGCCTGTCTCTTTAGACGGAAAGTGTAGATGGCTTATGCTGAAACGCTACATTTAAAAGGTATTTTCTAGTGCCTTCAAAATAATGGGTAAATAAATGCACTGATATAGCTGATACCTTTGGGGAAAGAAAAAAAGGAGGATGCACTTACCCCATGTCTTTTATCTACTTAAAGCAGTGATTCTGTACTCTCTGTCTTTCTTTATCCTTATTACCCTTCAACATGGAAGGAATTTTTTAAATGAGTAATACTTTGAAAATGGTGGCTCAGAAAAAAAAGATTCTCTCTACGTGTCTGTATCATGATAATCCAGATTTGCAGACAGATTTCTATCTGTGTACATGCTACAACACACTGATTTCAGCTAAGAACCTGAACAAATCTTTTGTTATGATCTATTTAGGAAAAGAATTAGTATAATAACTTGTCTCTAACATCAACTTGCAATCAAGAGTAGTTGCTTGGACTACTTGCTGTACCCTACAAAGCCATACTTTTATCAAGCATTAACCACTTTTCCCTCCCTTTCCCTTCCCTTTTGAATGTCAGTGCTAGAAACAAACAAAAACATCTTTAATAAATATACACATAATTAAATAGAATTTGAGAAAGTTGTTATTTAAATTTGGAATTAAAGCTCAAAATACATTTTAATTACAATATTTATGTGACATTATTTTCCATTTGTTTGCTTTGTTTACATATGTGCCTAATGCAGAATTTAAATAATAATTAAAAAAAAAAAAAAAAAAGAAGGGGAAATTACTTGGTACATCTTAGAAATCTATCCTGGTTGATCTTTTCATAAAATGTATTGATAAAGGAATATTATCATTATTCATGTTCTGGTAAGACTCAGTGATTTTTAAAATTGAGTAACCATGGAAACACAACTGGGTAACATAAGGAAGAAAGTGCAGGGGTAAATTTACAGTTAGTCTTTCAAGAAAAAGTTATTTCTGTTTTTACAGTATAATGGAGCTTAGTTTTTTATCTAAGCTCTTACAGGTTTGTGTGTGCAGTTATATATATGTATATGCATATGCATACACATATAGAACATATTGAATCAAAATAAATATTTACTTTTTTACATAATTTCTAGTGTTTTGAGTGTTTTTTGTTTGGCTTTTTTTGTTTGGTTGGGGGTTTTTTGTTCTGTTTTTGTTTTGTTTTTTGTTTTTTAATTCAGTAAATTCTAGCCAGAAAACTCACTAGCTTCTCCCCCTTCATTTTTGTTTCATGGATTTTTTTTTCCTGAATGAGAGTTTGAGTAATCTTCTTAAGTTATAAGTTAATTTTAAAAGGCAAATTTCTAAAGCATTGTGGTAGAATATTCTAGTAGTCAAAGCATTGGAAGGATCACAGATGGATTATTGGACCAAAGTGTAATAAAAATGTTACAAATGTAAGGTAAAGTCAGTTTCTTGTTACTGTATAAAGCATATGTTGTTTTTAATGTGATAAATCACAGAACTCGTAGGGGTTTGCGTAGTATTTGGCACACATTCTGGTGTCTGTCTTTTATATTGCTTGTGAATGTGGACTAAAAATATCTATTTGCGTTATTAGAAAATATTTCCCAGGTATTTCTGGACTATGCTTTCATATAATGACCTGCTGGGTAATGTTTTCTCTTCTGTATATCACTGAACCTCTATCTGCTGTTTTTCCTTAGCATTTCTAATCCACATGAGGATATGTGTCTTTGTATGATGGAAAATGTGTTGAGTTCTGTAGCCTTAATAGCAGTAATTAAAAAAATTATACTTGCTTTCTCTCGATATCTAAAAACCTTCACATATTTTAAGCAAAAAGGTCAAGGAGATTTTGAGCCTTTTTACTTCAAACTTTTGAAATTTGTAGTTTCTGTCTTTCTTTGGGAATATTTATCTTTCTGACTAAAATCAGCACTTCTTGGGATAGGTCTTTTTTCCTGAATTTTTGTTTTGCCCACATTTCCTGCACTCATCTTCTACTATCACGTAGAGGAAGTTGAATGGGAAGCAAAGTCCCAAAATGTATTCTCTTTGTTCTGATGCAACCTCTAAAATGCATCAGATGTCAAGCTATGCCCACTGTGAGCAATTCATGAAGAAATTGCCTCAACATTTTGATCACAGTCACGCTTTTGTTATGAAAGTAACTGGCATAGAAAGACACCTTTAGAAGTGTGAAAACAAGCAACACAATGAAGTAAAAAATGATGAAATTGAGCACAGCACTGGCACGGTACAGCTGCTGTCCCTGGCAATGATTGTGGCCTTCAACAATAGTCTCTGACTGCCAGGAAAGCCCCACTCACTATGGGGAAGTAATTTCTGTTGGTTAACGTTCATTTTAATAGCAATGAGGAGTTCAAGCCAGAATCCCATCTCTGACAAACTCTGAACTTTGGTAGTTTTGTGTGTTCATGAAATGGTCGTATGAAGCTTCTTTATTTTTAAGATTTACGTAAAGGTACACTTTACCTTGTCTGGCTTCATAAGTGATTTTCTATGTATTCTGAATCAATGCTGGAGACAGAGCTTTGCATTCAAAAGAATATATTCAGCACTTCAAGGAAGACAAAAAGAAAAAATAGTGTTGAGTGAACATGGAAATAATTTGCACTGTAGAAGGTAAAATTGTTTTTTCCTTCCCTGGAGTTTGTGTGGTAGAGGAGACTCCTCGTTTTCAGTGGAACTTCCAGTGGAATTTTCAGTGTGGGGTATTGCAATACAAAAGCACAAGTACTGTCTTAGTTTCCCATAATTGTCCTAGTAGAGTTTATACACTGAAACTTACTTTGGCCTGCATCTTGCAGAAGGATGAATTCAAGTCCATCAGATGTCTCATGTCCTTGCAGTATTCTGAAGTTCTGCAACCCAGAGCCAACAGACTCAGTAGCATTTTGCCTGTCACTTACAAGCTGGCTCATGTGCTTTACAGTACACAGGAGAGGCATATTTACAGATAAAGCCTAGATTCAGCCTGCTGGCTTAAAGCAAGTAAATATCCTCATTTGGACTTGGTAGTTACCATGGACCCAATTATCCATTGCCTGCCACCTCTCATGGTCATTTATAGCTATGTGAGAAGGTGTGGAATAGTACATGATTTAGTCCTTTCATCCCTGGCATTCTATGAATCCATGGAGTATCAAGCAACTGATATTTGTGATATCAGCCTTTCAGTGTTGCAGGAATTCCAAAGTTAAAATTGATGAGTGTCAAGCCCTTGAAGGAGCTTTCTTGTTTTGTTTTAGTCTTCTAATGAGATTGAAGAGGTGAGGACCAGAAAAGTGCTCATTAACAACAGACTTAAAGCCTTTATAAAGATGGTTCTTGAAAAAAGCCACCTTAGTGTCTTTTCTCTGGTCCCATGCTCACCCTTCCAGCTCCTTTTGGGTTTCCAGGTGGATGGTTTATGGCTTCTCCTAGCCCACAGTAAGTACACTGTACAATCACTGTCAGGAGGTTTTTGCTGAGCGGGCTGTGATGCTCATGATGGGAATCCCCATCTCTTCAGTTCTGGGACCTGCTTGGGTTTATTTTCATGTTTTTCCTTGCCTGGGCTGCTGTCTTCTGGCAGCTTTCAGCTCAGGGCACAGTTTGTGGGCCTTTACTAGGAGTGACAGAAACTGTTGTT
Source organism: Dicaeum eximium (assembly GCA_013396995.1). Taxonomy (NCBI): domain Eukaryota; kingdom Metazoa; phylum Chordata; class Aves; order Passeriformes; family Dicaeidae; genus Dicaeum; species Dicaeum eximium. The sequence goes on along the minus strand of VWZP01007629.1, from coordinate 215,849 downwards.
AGCGGGCTACTCTTTATTTTAAAATTGGTTTTGTATAGAGTCAGCCACATCAATTTAAGTGAGGATGAATCTACATCTTCAAGCGAAACATCTGTTCCAATGCTTCAGAGAGTCAGGTTTATATTTCCAAGACATCTTGGATTATTTGTTCCAGGTGTCATGCTCTGTGTTACCATTCCCTCCAAATATGAGATTTTTACACTGGAAATAGCTGAGTAGTTTTAATTTATGGCAGCAGCTTATTTTCTGCTGAACCTGAGTATATGAGCTGCCTGTAAGCACTCTTTGCAGCCTAAGAAACATGAAATAGAAGATGGGAACTGCAAGGAATGCTGAAATCCTTCTGAAAGGTTCATGGCAGGTGGGAGCAGCAGTGCGTGGGTTGCTGACAGGACATGGATTTAGGTATGAGAAAGGGAGGAACTGAGGTCAGTGGTACAGGTACAGGATGAAAGAGGGTGGATAGCAATTCAGTGCTGCTGAAGCAATGAAGGGAGGGAGTACTTGGGGGTGGCTGAGGTGCAGGCTGTTGTCACTGAACCAGGATTTGATGTGTGTGTGCGTGTAGGGAATTTGTAATAGCACTGACAAGCAGAAGTTCTCATGCTGTTTTGAGATGTGTGGAACTGGAAGGAGCACTAAATAAAAGCAGTAGCTTCACATGCAGCAGAGCACAGCCTGCCTGTCTCTTCATGCCACATGAGCTTCCATCTTTGTGTAAGATCCACAGGTTTTTCTTTATTGCTTAATCATATGGTAGCTCTAATTAATAGCCCTAATACAGGACAGCAAAGAGTCAGGTCAGCAATGGGAGATGAATGGCATTTCTCTGAAATAATAATGAACGGTAGGTCAGTGGAGTCTCTCGTGGAGAAGCCACATATGTATATATTAGAGTGCATTAAAATTTGATTTTTCAACCTAAAGTTATTGTACATACATAGTGGTAGACAAGGTGAGCAGAGATAAAACATCATAAGGTAGATTAACCCTTCTCCTTAGAATAATTTCATCTTCTGTAAAGAAAAAATGTCATGAGCTGGGGTCAGTCTTTTAGGGAGTAAGAGGCAATGTATTACTTTTTGAGGGGTTCTTGAAATAGTAATTTTATTTTCCTTAAGTATAGTATACTGAAATAGCTGTCCTGGATCAGAAAGAATTATTCTCATTAACCCTTAAGGCTCTTGGTGTGACTTGCACTGTCCTAAAATATATAATTGATTGTAGCCTTGTGCACAGAAGAAACTGGTATGTAAAAACTCTGTCCTTGATATACTAACTGATGACCTGAAGATGATTCTCAAGTCAGAGTGCTTATCTTCTTTGAACCATGCTTTTTTCCCCAGTTTTCCAATGCTTATGTAGCTCCTACAATTTGCTTATAAAGAGGACGCTTTGGCTTGAAGTTTTGTTTCAAAATGGGAATAGTACTGAAGTCTGAGAGAGTCTAAAATTGGAAATCACTTGTTAGTTAGCTTTATTTCTACACTGAGCAACAGCATTGCTTTCCTCAGTCTCAGTTTTGAAGGGCAAATTAATTTGAAGAAACATTCTTCTGAAAGTACTCTGTTATTCTATCAGCAGACAGAGAGAAATGATATTTTGCCTCTTAGAATCTGCACACCATTTTTTTATTATTATTTATTTATTTTTCCATTCAAGAGAGCTAGCTACGAAAATTTATCAGAATCCTAGAGTGGGTTTGAGAGAGCTGTGGCATATCTCAATCCATCCTTACCCTCAGAAGTAGCAGCTTCAAAACATGACAGTGGCAGCTTTCAGTTGCTGCACTGCACTGCAGTACAAACTCCTTTCCAAGCAACAGCTGATCACTGCACCCTGCTCAGTGCGTGGTGGAAAAATCCATGCGCTTGTGTAGGTGGAAACATGTGTCAGCCTATCGTGCCACTATCCAATTCTAATAGTAATAGATGAGGCTTTGCTGTTCATTTATTAGTAAGTGCTGAGTTATGGAGAAATATTAAGAATCAATGATCCATCAAATGCAAGACCTGAGTTTCCTAGAAAACTGTCTGTTATTTTGCTTATTGCTTATTCATACTGAGGTTTTTCCTGTATTCATATATTTCTATGTATTAACTGCTCTTTGCCTCCCCATGTTGGAACAAATTTTTTGCTTCTTAACTTATGAAATGCTTGAATTGTCAATTTCAGAACTGTTTCACCCAGTGGTTACAGAATGCATCATTTATAGTCATTTTGAAATGGTTAATGTCAAAACCTTTGAATCCCCCTCTTAGATTTAGCAAGTAAACAGGTTTGCTACGAGACTAAGGGTTTGAAGGTGGCTGCCAAAGATCAGTGTCTATGAACTGTTCTTAAGCAATTATTTCTACTGTTGATTGACTTGACTTATGTTTTGCCACAAATATGGGCTGGGGTGCTGGGTTTCCATTTGGCTTAGTAGAACTGGCAGAATGTATTTGCATCTGTTTTTGATACTGCCAAGCTTCAGTTACTCACCTATAAATGCATTTTTCAGTAAGTCTTTTATTCCAGAAGAAGTGGATTGTATGACTCTATTTATATACCTAGTGGTACAGTTGAGGGCACATCATGAAAGCAGGATATTCTGCTATAGTTCTTGATGTTAGTGCCAGTCTTCAGAAAATACCTGGAAAAGTGTAGAGGAAGGATGATATTGTAGATGATGAAGAGAGTTGGGATTTGAAATAGATTCATCATGTCATAGTTACTGTGTGAGACCGGACAAGGCACACTGTCAGTCCATTTGTAAAGTGGTACAAACTATGGTTACCTTGTAGAGATTTAGTAAAAATAAATTGATCATATTTGAATGGAGTTTTGGAGATTTGAACCAAAAATACTAACATCTACTGTAAGTGTTGCATAAGATTTAGAGTGTAGGAATGTTTATTGCAGTATACTGCACTCACTGGCAAGACAGCATTTTGGGGTATTTATATGCATTCTTTTTTTATTTGTTCTACTTAGATGTTATTCATCCTTACTCTGTGCAGTTCAAAAATCTTTTAAAATACCCTTTTATTCAGTTAAATTTCTTTCTCCAGTTGTTACACCTCACTTTTTCCTACTGACCTTCCTGGATCAGTGTTCCCTTTCTTGGAGATGATGTGGCTGACAGCTGTGTTTCATGAATTATCTCCTTCTGTCCCTAGCTCCTCTTCTATTCCTCCTCTGCATGAAGCTATACCGTTATGAAAGAAACTCAAGGCTGTGCAAAATTATAATTTACACTTTTTTCTCTTTAAAAAGTGTTTTTCCTTGACATGAAAAGCTTTATCTAGCTCAATAGATAATTTTTTTTTTCAGAAATTATGGGCTGAGTTCATGTCTATGTATTTTTAAGTTTTGTTTTTTTTTTTAATCTGAAGGTATTACAAAGTTTTCCCAGAATCTACTTTGGAGGTTGTATTGATCTCTAATTTGGATTTGGTGATAGATTTGAAGAACTTCCTATATACAGCTTCTATTTGTTTCCTCTTGGTATTTTTTTCTAGGGATTTTTGTCTTTATCAGGGATTATTTGTCATTTTTTGTTTAGCAGTGTGTTTTCATGTAGAAAGTCATAGCAACTGCTTTTCTTTGTCATAACCTGTGCTTTCAGAATTTGCTTATTTTTTTTTCTTTTTTGCAATCTTTTGCTTTCTTTTAGTCTGAATTATCTTTGGTTTTAAAGTTTTTAATATCAGGCCTCATTCCAGTACTGTATGAACACTTTTGGTAAGAGATTGAATTTATGCACCTTATTTAGAAACTGTATGTTCCATGAACTAAACAGTGATCACAAAGTTTATTAAACCTAGAGAACTGTATATTCCATTTGATCCATGAGTATACTGAGATACAACTAGAGAATTGTAAACAGATCCTTTGTTTGCAATAAAAAGCAATTTTATTGTTTTGATAGCATGGAGATGCTAGGAGTACTAAGCGCTTAGTCTCAGATCAAAATGAGTGATAAATTGGAGGAATGTTTTTCAGACAGTAAGATGAAGATCAATGAAGATAAATGCTAACTACTAAAATTTAGAAATGAGGAATCAAATGTTTACGTAAAAAATAGGAAATCAATGTGTAGGCATCAGCAGTGTATAAATACATCTGGGTGTTAGAATAACCACAACTTGAAATTAATTAATGATGTGATTCTTCTGCATAAAAAAGATCAAATAGCCCTGGGACATGCAGACAGGAATGTCATTTGCAACACATGGGAGTTGCTACTGAGCTTTTTTTTTTTTTTATTGAGTGGGATATCACAGAAGCATTTTGCCTAGTCTTGGGCATTAGGCTTAAAGAAAGAAACAGATTAATTGGATGCCCTCCAGAGGAGACAAACAATAATCATCAGCAGATATTAGAAGGACAAAAGAATATTTCTTAGCACTCAGTAGAAAGGTTGAGAGGTATATATCAATATTATTGCAAAAAAAGTTTATCCTCTAATGTAGGAAAGATTAGCATGAGAAATTATGGTTCTGTTTCCCAATGATAACAAATGGAACAAAAATAATCAACATGCTCCATAACACTGGGAATCTGGGACAAGAAAACTCTTTATATGACAGCTAAATACCTGGAAAAACTCTAGGGCATCTCTGTCTCTGGAGGCTTAAAATAGGTAAGGCAAATCTGTATTAAGAATATTCAAAGGGTGTGGTGCCCTCCCCCAAAGTAAGGGGGATGTTTAAGTGAGCTGTGTTTGACCCTGTCTGGAGGCCAGGTAGGCAGCAAAGACACTCTTTCACTCTCATCCACAACAGGACAGAGGAGAGAAAATGTAACAAAAGGCTCATGGGTTTATATAAAGACAAGGATTGTTGTCACTCATCAGTTTCTGACACAGAAAAAACAGACTCAGCTTGGGGAAATTAACTGAATTTATTTCCAGTGAAAGTCAGAGCAGGATAATAAGTAACACAAATCTTGAAAACACCTTGCCCCCCATACCCCTCCATCCTTCTCGGGCTATAGTTTCCTCTTCCAGAAGCACAGGGAGATGGGGAATGGGGGTTCTGGTCAGTTCATCACAAGTGTCTTTTTCTGCTGTTCAGAGAGAGGAGTTTTTCCCCTGCTCCAGCACGAATCCATCCCATGGGAGACAGTTCTTCCCTAAATTCTCCAGTGTGAGTCATTCCCACAGGCTCTGGTTCATCATGAACTGCTCCAGAGTGAGTGCAGTCCTTCAAGGACAGGTTGCTCCAGCATGGATCACCCACAAGGTCACAAATCCTACCAGAAAACCTGCTCTAGTGTGGGCTCCTCTCTGTAGGTCCCTGACAGGAGCTTGCTGCAGTGCAGGCTTCCCATGGGGTCATATCCCCCTGTCCAGCATCCACTTGCTCTGGCATGGTCTGCAGGGTGGATCTCTGCATCCCTGGGAACCTCCATGGGCTCCAGCAGCACAACTGCTTCACCATGGTCTGCAGAGGAGTCCCTGCCTGGAGCACCCCATCTCCCTCCTCTACTGACCTTGCAGTCTGCATTGCTCATCTCACACATTCTCACCCTGCTCTTCTCTGGCTGCAATTACAATAACTTTATTTTTACCTTCTTAAATGTGTTATCACAGAGGTGTTACCATCATTCCTGACTAGACCAGCCTTGGCCAGCAGTGGGTCCATCCTGGAGCTGGCTGGCATTGGCTCTGCTGGACATGGAGGAAGGTTCCAGCAGCTTCTCACAGAAGCCACTGCTGTAGCCCCCCTACTACCAAAACCTGGCCACACAAGCCCAATAAAGTGAGATTATTATCTCCAGTTTTATTTTTTAAATGATTTTTATCTTTTCTTGCCTATTTAAGTCATTACGTGTTTCTGAGTTGTGATAATGTAAGCTTTGAAAATATTTTAATTATTTTATAAGACAAGGTTTTTATGAAGATATATTAAGAAGTTTTACACATGTATATATATTAAAATACATAAATATGCATGTACACACATACAATGTGTAAATATATATTAATAAGTCTTCATTATATATGGTTGGATAGATGTGTATGTGTGTGTTTGAGTGTACATTTGGGTTTTATAAGCAAGAGATGTTGGAAAAATAAATCAATTCCTAGATACAAAACCATCTCTTCAAAACTGAAATAAAACACTACATGTCGAAAATAGTTGCTCTGTTTAATTTAATTATGTTAATTTAATATAAAGTTTGAGAAACAATGGAAAGGGTTTTTTTTACTTGTGGGACAGTAGAAGCTGCTAGCAAGGCTGGAGATATTCAAGTAGTTAGCTCTGTGGGATGAAAAGAGACAGATAATTATTACCTGTGGAACATGGAGAAGTTATCTAGGGAGAGTAGATGAGTGTTATAATAATGTGTCATTGTTAGATCCGTGATTTTTAGTATCTGGAAAAGCTGTAAGTTTTAGTCCCAAAGCTTACCTTTTCAAATTATTTTGTATGTCTCTGTTGAGAAAGAGGTCGAATGATTGTGAATGTCAGAAATGTTTTATGAAAACTGTTCTTCCATTAGGTGCATGTCTTGTCTTTTACTGTTTCATATGTGAGTTCTGCTGGTGCAGGAAGGTCTCTTCACTTTGCCCCACATAATTTTATTCCAGTGTTGGTGCCTTGATGTGTGTGTGCACAGGGTCCGTGTGTTTGATGGCTCTGTTATGTGAGGTGTTAATGCCAGTTGTGAAAGGGCACATTTTCTGTTTTTCATTCTGGTGAAGATGTGTTTACTGCAGCATATGTTGATGTCAATTTTGATGATAAGTATGCTAGGGTGGAGGGTTGTTTTAAAATTAGGCAGATGAGAGGAGGTTTGGGTTCCCAATTTGCTCTTCAGTTACACTGAACCTTTTGCACTGAAGTAATTCTTTCAGTTTTTGAAAATTAGACCACAGGTTCTTAGATACACAATCTTTTAATCAAGTTTAGTTCTTATTGAAAGTACTAATGCATTGTGACTATTCCAGCAGTTTAGTAACAGAAGTGATTTAAGCCTTCTCATCTTCTGAAAAAATGGTCTTTACTATAGTAAATATTAGCTTTTGCACATATTTTAATACAGCAAAAATAAAATCAATCCTAGCCTAAAGATATATAAAATATAATGTAAATTTCTAAGTATTGATTTCAAAAGGTAGCTATAATTTGCTGTAGAAGGTACTTCAGGCATTGATTAGGAACCTTTGGTCTGAGGATCATAGAAGTTTTAATTATTTGCTCTTCTAGTCATAATAAATTGAAAAGACATTCTGGCTAAATGGCAGAAGGATATTTCTTTCAAAATAGTATAATTCACTATAATGTTAATAGGAGAAAGACACTATACAAATATGATTGGTCCTGTAATAGCTTTGTGTATGAACATTGGAAAATGATTGCCAGTTCTGAGAGTAGGTGCACAGCTGTGTTGCCAGCAGCACATCTGGAAAGGAAGGGTGGAGAGAAAGAGAGAAAAGGTAATTCTGTGTACTCCACTGCAAGGGCAAGAGCTGCCACTGTCACCTGTGAATGCTACAGCAGCTCTGCTCCAGCCAAAGGGGCCTCTTGGATTTCCTAATGGAATACCACCTTGAGACAAAAGAACGACTTTGTGTCCTAACCCAGTGTTAGTAGCCATCACTGCATATAAAAAGTGGTCTCTGCTTTATCTGGACAGGATTGGCCTTTTTGGAAACTTTGAAGTGAGCAAACAACCTCCTGTGATATTTTCTACAGAAATCAGAACTGAGTCATTTATATTGCCATAACTCAAAGGAAAGCTTATATAACACAGGCTATATTTAAGGAAAAGATTAGGAAGCTTAGGCAAGCATGTAGGCTTTTTTATTATTTTAAACTAATTTGCTATAATGTTTTGTCTGATTTTGCAAAAAAAAAAAGCTTCTACATTCACTTGCTGTCTGGTTTTAAAAAGGCTACTTGTCTATGTCATCACCACCTGAAGGAGAGAAGGGTTTGCACTTAAGCCTTTGTGCTTTGATAGACAAGTTAATGCGTCTGCAGCCTTGTAAAATGTTATAGCTCTCAGGTATTAAAAGGCTTCTTTTGGAAGTTACTGTTCATTGCATCAGAACTGGTGGTGCAGAACACAGACCAATCACACCAGTGCTGGATTTCAGCTATGCCAGCCACTTCCTTGGCATTTTAGCTTAAAACATCAAACAAAAGGCAGGCTTGCATTAAGGTATGTTGTGGTCTGGAAGGGTGGGCATGTCCACAGACATTCTGAGTTTGCTGTGGCCAGTGTACCTGCTGGTAGAGCAGGCTGGGTGCAATCCTGTACTGCCCCAGCAACATTTCTGAGCATTTTAATGTGAAAACTGTAAAAAACAGTTTAAGGGCAAGTGAGGCAGTTACTTGTCTGCACAGCCACATACAATCTAAATGTGATGCTAAGCACATTTTAAGGACAAGCTTAAGTATGACATCCACACTACTTCTGCACTCATGTAGGCTGTTGAATTTTGGGTATTGTAACCACTAGTTCATACTCCTAATAATCTTCTTGGAATTAGACAGACATTTAGGGTATGGGCAGGGAATTTCAGGGAAAAATGTCCTACTAACATGTTAATCAACCATTTGAGGAGGTCTGCCTATAGCACAGAATGGCCTGCTGAGAGTAGGTATTTTACCATCTTTGTCCCAGTACTGTTGGATGAGTCCAAACAACACTGGCATTGCAGCTGAGCAGCAGCCAGATGTACCTCTGCAATGGAAATGAACCCTAAGAATAACAGATTTGAAAAACATAAATGGAGAGAGGGGAGCAGAGCCCTGAAATGCTAACACAGAGAGTGAAAATAGGACTGCATTGCTTACCATTTAACAGTTTTGGTGGAAGTTTATTCTGCAATTATGTGATTGTGACTCTTCCATGATTTTCTATTTCTGGCAGCTGATTTTTAGGCACTGTGTTTATTTATAGTATTGTGCATAAACATTGCAAAAAAAAAAAATTCAGGTTTTATACATCGTGGTGGCGAGTTTGTGTTTTCCTGCACATCGTAGGTGTACATGGGACAAATGTGTGTGTAATTCACATGATGTGCATATGACAGCTACACTCCTGATCGTGAAATTTATGAAAGTGCAGGAAGAATGGCTGACTTAGCCTGTGTTGTACCATGACTCACAGGAGTCTTCCCATTTGCCTTAGTGAATGTCTGTAAGGAGAGGATGCTGGCTGCATCTTCTGAATTACAGAGCCAAGTATTGGAAGAGAGGATCTTTTCTAGAGCTGCTCATGCCTGTGAGTCTTTAGAGACAGCTGTTTAAAAAGCAAAACAAAACAAAAAATACTGGCAGCATAAAATGTAAGGACTCAGAAAGGAAATTGCCTAGTGTTCAGTTTGATAATAAGTGCCATCAATTTTGGATGTTCACAGGATTATGTTCTGTGTCTCTGCAATTAAAAAGAAAATAAGAAAAAGCATCAGAGAACATTAGCATAATTGTCATAGTGCAAAGGCTGTCATAGTGCAAAGGCTTTGCATGCAGTCTATTAGTATTTTCCTATCTGTTAATTAGCAAAGGAACAATTTCTACAAGATTTCTTAGATAAGCGCTACATTTCAAAACCTATATTTGCAGAAATAAGACCAGAGGCTCTCCAGCTTATGAAAGGAAACAAACTCCTTGAAGTTTCTGTAAAATAAGTACATGAGTGAAAGAAGTTATTAGTGAAAGATAACAAATTGATTTGAGAGATACAGAAAGAGACAGCTGGAAAGATGATCATCTAAGAATCATAAAATCACATAATCATTTAGTTTGGAAATAAACTGTAAGATTAAGTTAAACTATGAACTTAACACTTCCAAGTCCACCACTAAACCATGTCCTTAAGCCCCACATCAGCATGTCTGTTAAATACCTCCAGGAGTGCTGACTCAGCCCTTTTCTATCCAGCTTGTTCCAGTGCTGGACAACTCATTCAGTGAAGAAATTTTTACCAATATCCAATCTTCACACACTCGTTCCCAGCAAACTTGAGGCCATTTCCTCTCATCCTATTTCTTCTGACTTGGGAAAAGATACCAACCTCTGGCTACAACCCCTTTTCAGGTAGCTGTAGAGTGATAAGGTCTCCCCTGAGCCTCCTTTTGTCCAGGCTGAATAACCCCAACTCCTTCAGCTGCTCCTTGTAAGACTTGTGCTCCAGACCCTTCACCAGATTATTTTCTGCCAGGCAGCTTTCCAGCCATTCTGCTCCCAGCCTGCAGCATTCCATGGGGTTGTCGTGACCCAAGTGCAGGATCTAGCACTTGGCCTTGTTGAACCTCATCCACTTGTTCTTGGCATTGATCCAGTCTGTCCAGGTCCCTCTGCAGAGCCTTCCCACCCCACAGCAGGTCAGTGTTCCTGCCCATCTCGGTGTCATCTGTAAAATGGCTGAGGGAGCATTTGATCCCCTTGTCCAGATGATGATACACATGAGATACGAAAGCCTCTCAAATCTTATGCTTAAACTAATTTTGAGTACTCTTAAAGCTGGTATGAGTACTGAAAAAAATATAGCCGCAGCAGCCGGCAGCTTGGCTTCCACCAGGCACAAGAATATTTATCTGAACCAAAAACCTTTGAAGCCTGAACTGGACTTCCTCTTAGCTGTCACACTATATTTTTGAGTTTGGTAGTATCAACATTGCCTGTTTCTGTCTCCAGGAGCTGTAATGTCTCAGGGTCTGTTATAGCTGGATGCTGGAGTGTCCAAAATAAATGAAGACACAGACGGTGATAATCTGAAAATAAACTCCCCCGTGGGTCATTTTCTAATCTGCAAACTGGGGCTGTGTTTTAGGCCTGTCCCAAAGATACCTATTGGTACTATAACATTGTCACATGTTATGCATCTTTGGCTACACTCCCTCTATTTACACAAATGAAGATCTGTATATGTGGGTTTTGATAGGGGTCTTTTTTGCTGTCATTTTGTTGATGTCTGAAATATTTTTATTTACATTACAAAACCAAACATTATCATCCATTTGGGAGGGAGAGACAGTAAATATAGAGAGATGTCAGCATGCATTGTTAGCTTGAACACCCCAGCACAGTGTCATTAAATCTCATTCTGGTTGGGGATGATTCCCATTCAGCTGTTGTGCAGTGCAGTCAGAATGAGTTCAGTGTCTGTTCACATCTGTGCAGATATTCAAATTGCCAGAAAGAGAGAAAGCAAAGGAAGGCGAAGGAGGAGGAGGGAAATATGCCTAAGGTTACAGGCTGAATTACCGGTGAAGCTCCTGTGGTAGTCTAGTCCTTTTTCAGGGGTGCCACTCTGCCTTCTACTGCCTTTTAATGTTCCTGCCCTTTACACAAAACTCAGCCATGGGATACCCTTAGGGGTGGTTAGCTCTTTGATTGCTGTATTCTCTTATACAACTGTTTGGCACTCACTGTTTTCTAGTAGCTCTAGGTTTTGTATTGCAATATTAGAGTTACTTTGTAAGACAAAATTACTTGTAAGTCAGCCTTACAGATGTGTTCAATTTTACTTTTCTACTTTTAATATCCTTATGTTGCCCAGGTTTGTTTACTGCTTAATACAATTTTCTTGAATAATTTTGACAGTATCATCCAAAAATTATCATAGCTTCTTGGGGGTTTTTCTGATTTTTAAAATATTTTTTTACGGTTTTTTTACTCATTCAGATGGTATATTTTTCCTGGAGAAAATTCTTAAAAAGTCATATTTAAAGAAAAATGGTTACTCTTTTCAAGTCTGCCAACTATAGACTGTGTTGCTATGTGCACATTTATTAAATAGATAATACAATGATGATCTAGTAAATCCTAGTAAATCTAATAAAAAAAATAATTTACTGCATGCTTTCTTCTGAACAGCAAAATTCTTGAATTCATACTAGAAAATGTATGCATATTAATACATATATATTTCTGTAAAATCATACTTCAGCTCAAACTCAGACATTAAATTTTATTCCTGAATAATAGGATTTATTCCGAAATGCCATATTACTGTTGCCCAGACTTGGACTCAAATCTTTTTGTGCTGTGCAAAAGCAGGACAAAAAGAAAGAACTGCCACAAAGATGTGACAGTCTCAGGTGTGAGCAGCGAGACAAGGAGAGCTGAAGGAGGCAGGATGGTGTTACAGCACATTCTCATCTTACGCTCTCTTGTTGGGTCAGGTGCTGAAAGAAGGAGAAATGTCTCTTACTGGAGTTACTGATACACTTGGAAAAATCCTCCAGAATTTCACACACATGGCAGGTTTGAAACAGATTCTAAATACATCCTGAAATAATTTGCTCTTGACTTGACTAATGATCAGATGATTTGACAAGCAACAGTGGGTATTTCTGTTGAGCACTGTTTTACTCTAGCAAAAGAAAGAGAGGGCATTCTAGCAAGACAGTTTTAAGCCTATGTTTCAAAGAGCATAATAAAGTTTTGGAAGGAAAACTACTGACAGCTGTTGTGAGAGTCAGCAAGGTGTATGTTTGAATCTTTGAGCTTGTTGAAGGCATGTAAAACAGCCAGAGTTCCTAATTTAATTTGAAAACTTGGTTTTACCTTCACTTTGAGGTGCCTGATATTGGTGAAATAGTATGTGGAAAGTTACAGTAGGCACTCTGGAATGTTTAGAAGGGCTTTAATGGGATATTTAAGAGGTACTTTGTTCTGAGACAGACAGCATGTGGCCTCCTCTGTGCTTTCTGAAGCCAATAGAATTGTTTCTGCCTGAATAAGTTGAAATTGGATTACCTTCAGGCAACAAGGTGCACAAAAATTTATATGGTTTGATTATGATATAAAATTTTCTCTCTCTTCATTTCTGGTTTCTATAATTTATTTTATCCGTGGATATTTTTGGGTTTTCTTGTGTGGGTTTTTTTCTGGTTGTTTGAATGTTGTGTTTTGCTTTATTTTGTTGGTTTTCTTTTTGTTTGGTTGTTTTGGATTTTTTTTTAAATTATTGTGGTGTATTTTTGTTATTTTATTTTACTAAATTATCGAGTGTCGCTGGAATATTGGATGTAGTTTCATGTCCATGTTAACCCTTTACCTTCAGGTTTTTTTACCACCTCAAATTATCACAGAAACAGAAGAGTGAAATCCTTTTGCCAGTCTGTGTGGCTGCCAGAGCTGCTTCCAGGCGCTCTGGGAGTCTTGGTGCCTGGAAGAAGCAGTGTAAGTGCCTGTGTTGTTGGCCAAGGGCTGGTTGCCTGTAAGAAGAGCTGGCCAAAGATGCAGGTAGGTGATTCAGGAACAGAATCAGCTGTGTCCTAGTTCAACATGTATTTGCTGAGGAGGCAAACAGTCTTCTTGGAGGTCTGGCTGCCCTTCGTCCTTCCTGAGCCAGAAACCTTGGGAGCTCTGCTCCATATCAGTACTTTTGGCAGCTTTGTGCAGGAAAAGGAAGCACTGGACAGACAGACCAGCTGCCAGTGATACTGGTGGAAATAGTCCTGGTACTGGTCTTGGATTTGAAAATATAAATATTTGGAATTTATATTTTGGAATATAAATTCCAAACTTTAAAGGGTTTTTTTTTTTTTTTTAATTTTGCTTATATTGGACCATTATTCTTTGCTGTGAAAAGGCTTACACAAAAGATTAATGGACATTTTCAGTTAGAATAAGGCATCAAAGAAAGTAATTACCATCTCTCTTTAGAATATCGAGAACTTCCCATGGTGCAGTGCTGCATTTGGAGAGGAAATTCATGAAGATTTGATATTAATGTTTTATTTTTTGTGCAACCATTTCTCTTTGTTTCATGATCACTCTAAATTCTTATATTTCTCTAGTGCTTCTACCTGTATGTCCAGTGGAGATACAATTTTATGCTAAGAATGAAGGAATGGATCCTTATTTTACCTTACTTTCATTTTAGCAGTCAATAGAGCACCTTTGTGAGGTGCATATATACACAGAGAGACTAAAAATTCCATGTTGTCTTTTTCCTTTTTTCTTTGTGTGTGTATTTTGGTTTCTGTGGTTTTTGTTTTCTTTTTTTTTTTTGGTGGTTTTTGTTTTGTTGGTTTTTTTTTACAGATGCAGAGTTCATGGAAATCACTATTTACAGCACAAGGGGATTGAATGTGTTTTCAGTTTCCTAAGGTCCTATTCTTGCCTTGAGTATAGGAAAATGCCTGATTTATTAAACTGAGAATTCCAAATGTATGTATAGGTAGGAAAGCAGGTTTTATATCTTACAGTACTCTAGGATCTGTATGGGTTCCCATTTTTTTGGTAGAAATTCCAAAATTGTTTGAATGTTGGAGTATTATGAATTTTAAATATCTTCAGAAAGATTTCAGGGTTTTATATTGATCTTTTGAAAGTTAAAACACCCTCAGCATTAAATATTTTCTGAAGAGCAACACATAACTGTTACCTGACACGCTGATTCAAGTCAATAATTCTTTATGTTAGCAGAACTACTTTTTTCTGATATTTTCATATAATATCTATATATAAAGAATAGGACAGGTAGAACATCCTACAGCATTGAAGATGTAATGAATAATAAGCAATCATAGAATCACAGAATTGTTAAGGTTGGAAAACACCTTTGGGATCATCAAGTCTAACATTCAACCCAGCACCACCACAATGTTCACCATGTCCTCAAGTTCCATTGAGTGATTTGGAAAAAATGGACTTAATTATTTTATATTTGGAGTTGAAATTTATTGAATGTCTAATGGAGTGAGTTAAACAGGTAGTCTTTTGACATGAGTAGCAAGATATACTAAGTCAGTAAAACTCAAATATTTCTTTAATCAGCTAATTAAATGACATTTTATTAAACTAATCATGTCTGTCTTTTAATAACAGGAAAAAAAGAAAAGTTTCTTCGGAGTGTTCCACATGTCTCAATGAAATCCATTGACATGTTTTAAATCTGGCTATGAGTGTTCACATACTACAAGTCACTGCATAGTTCTCTGTGTTCCATAAATAGAATTAATATTTTTAAATGGTACATGTGTGGATTTGGAAGAAAAACTGAGCTGTCACTAACAGAAAATTTGTGCTGGCAACTGTGATAAAGTATCACATTTAAAAGGATTTGTTGGGAGGTTGTTTTGTTATTTTGACTTAGAGATTGTGTGACGATGAGAACCATTGAAGCATATTGCACTGATTAAATGTAGTATTTGTCTCAAATGTCACAAAGCATATGGAACACCAGGAACATTCATCACTGTTTGAAGGGACCATCTAAAGCCTTGATAGCCTGGTCCAACGATAGTGCCAGTAAAACAGTGAATGCAAAGAAGATCTGGTAGCGTGAAAACAAGTGAAATAATGTTAGAAGCAAGAAAGTTAGACTGCTACAAAATTGCAGCTCCTTCTTCCTCCTGCATATCCTCCTCTTCTTCTTCTGAAGGAAGAACTAAGACTGTGGTTAGGAAAAGCCATACCAATGCTATTAGCCTTACCCTAGCAATAAACAGACTTTTAATCTGCATATATATTTAGAATTTTTAAAAACCCCAAACTCTGTACGCAAGATGAGATGGCCACAAAATTTATTTCACTTTGACATGGTAATTTTGCAAAATCAGATGTGTTTTTTTCTTAGTAAATCATAGCAGTGATCAGTCTACTTTTAGTGGAGAAGGGAAAGACTGTTATGACAACTTGATTTTTAAAATATCTGTAAGATAGTGTTAAGGGAGAGGAGAAGGTAGCTTCCTGGAATCAGTCCACTAATCTAAATAGGTTGTTCACTCACTTGCAAGGCCATATTTTAAATGCATTTTAGATAAAATGGAAATTGGGAATTGTTAAATGTTTGAAGTCCTTAAAAGAGTCAGTTTCATTAACGTGTCCTTATTCCTCTTCCTTCTAGTATCCTGCATTGAAGCTTTATGTGATGTAAAGGCAAACCTAATTTAACATTCTGGGAGACAGACCTAGATTTTCTGTAAGGTAAAAAATAACTTTCATCAAAAAGAGAAAAAACTATGAGAAAATCTTACCACTTCAAGACAATATATGAAGAATTTTAAAAATAATGTAACTAGCAGATTTCAGTGCTTAATCATGTGGTGTTTCTCAGAGCTGTGTGACAAAGAAGCAGGGCTCTATCAGACATTAAGTGTTACACAGGAGCACCACAACTCCAGCAGTCCTGCCCTTCCTCCTTCTTCCCCCAGCTTTTATTGCTGAGCACAAATGCCATATGGTCTGGGACATCCCTTTGGTCACTTGGGGTTGGCTGTACTGGCTGTGTCCCCCCCAAATCCTTGTGCACCCCCAGCCTCATTGCTGGCAGGGCAGCCTGAGAAGCACAAAATGCCCTGATAATGCTGCCTATGCTCTGCTCAGCAATTACTAAATCATCCCTGTGTTATCAGCACTGTTCACCACAAATCTAAAACACATCCCTGTACCAGCAACTAGGATGAAATTTCAAGTGACCTAGCCAAATTCAGTATGGCTTTTACTTAATCTCTAAGATTTAAAGATGAAAACTTTCGTGCATGAGCACTCTTCAACAGAAATATGTCTCTTTAATAATTCCCCTAGTACTATTTTTTTTGTGATATTCAGTTGTAATTGATTTTATTTTAATTCTCTGAGACAATGCTACCTTATCTTTTTGTGGTTAAGTTTTCATTGGAAACAAGCTCTTCAGACTAAGTAGTCTTAGCTATAGTATACACAAAGAAGTAAAAATGCATTTTTGGTTACTGAAACATGAGGGATAAAAGAAAACATACTTTTTGCATGTCAGTTGCATAACAAACCTAAACAATTAGTAAGAATACGTGTAGCTTTAAGACGTGTAATTCAAGTGGAAACCAAGCACTTTTATAAGTTAAAATTATGTTTTGGTCAAGAATAAAACATAATTGCCTATTTTGGTTTCTCCGTACTATATAGGTGTAGCAAAGAAGTTTTTATATTCACTTAGCAAGTGTTCTAAATTTAAATTACAGTTCAAAGATGCTTCATAAAAGGCAAAAAGTGCACTTTGAATTACAATAATTTCTAAACCCAGTGTATTTATTGACTTCATTCTAACATGCAATTTAACAAAAAAATGTTGTGCATAGCTAATGGATGCCGCTTTAATTTTCCCATAGAGAAGCCAATTTTCTCCCTTATTTTTCCAGAAATATATCTTTAAATTTTTCTGTATCTGGAACTAGCTAATGTTTTTTCGAATTATGGAGGAGTAGAAGTCAGAAAATAGTGTTTTACATAATTATTGAACAATTTAGGAAAAAAAAATGCCAATTAGATGTCTGTGTTAGATATGTATGACATTATTTGAAGATCTAGACATCTTGAATATTTACAGATTCAAAATATTGTTCTGATTTATGTAGCATGAATTAATGTCATCTACACTTTGAATAAATCAAAGCACCAAGTGTCACAATGATTATTTTGAGCCTTATAATCAAGTCTTGTCTATACACTGAACCTGTTGCCAAATAGGCTGGCATATGAAATTTAAACATGGTGAGTATTCCATGCTGTCTTCAGTTAAACTAAAGTGAACTAAATTACCTGAGCATAGAAATTTTTGGACTAATGGAATAAGAGTGTCTGTAGGAGAAGCTATTATAGGTTGTTTTCCCTGGGTAGATAAGCTCAGAGCAGTAGAGGAGCTGGGTTGAATCTGGGTCATCTGACTCCTGCTTGTATGGCCAGTTCTCCCCACTAAAAGCCTCTTCTTGTGGAATTACGAGGTGGTGTTTTCTACATTTGCACTGTGTTGTTAAAGCTTATTGTGGGATATCTGTTGTTATGATTTTACAGTGTCCTACTGAGACATCTACTCAGTGAATAAGTTGCAGTTTCTAAAAAACAAATTAGTGTCCCGCTGTGGTTTTGTGCTTTTAGTAATACGTGGTCTATATTTTCATTGTTTGACATAGGCAAAGAACTTTCTCTTTTTTTTAGCATCTTTATTATCTTTTGGAGTAAAATAAATCACTTGCATGTTTCCTTTTTGAAAGCTGGGTAACAATCCTATTTTGTGGCAGTTCAGGACTGAACAGATGATGTAGACTTCAGGAGACAAAATACACTTGTGAAATCTGTAGCCAGGTCATGTAGATCTTGTTACAGATCTTAGACATGGCAGTTGCCAGGTAAATTAAAAAAAAAAAAAAAGAAAAATAAATGCTAAGTTCACAGCTGAATATTAGTGAATACTTGTTTCAAGGTAGAGGAAAAAGTTCTGGTAGCTAAATAAGAAACCTACGTTACAATTCCTTGACTTTTGTATGGTTTTGGGGAAAAATAGGTGCCTT
This sequence comes from Dicaeum eximium, assembly GCA_013396995.1. Lineage (NCBI taxonomy): Eukaryota > Metazoa > Chordata > Aves > Passeriformes > Dicaeidae > Dicaeum > Dicaeum eximium. Next base: position 197,623 of record VWZP01007629.1, on the reverse strand, counting down.
GGATGAGGTCTAAAGGAAATTAATAACTACCAGCCTAGCCTGCCTGGTACTGTCTGCAAGAAACCTGTAGGAAATGATAAACACAGCTGGTTTGTCTGAAATTCCTATTCTCCCTGGAGATCAAACTCCTTTTCCATATTATCACAGTATGTTCAAGATGGCACCTTCCTCCATTTGCCATCTGCAACCTGATAGGTACAACAGAACTTCTTCAACCCTGATCAATTCTTACTGTTGCTCTTAGCTGGCAGGAGATATGTGTGTATGTTAGTGTGAGATGGTGAGCAGTACCTACATTTTCTGTCTTGGAGATTATGGCTTTTCCATGTGAGCTTCTTTCTCACCTTGAGGGGGTTCAGTTGCAGCTCTGGGGATGGAGGCTGGCACCTGGGTGTGGTGTGTGCTGTGGTGGGCAGTCCCAGCACCTGTGCAGCTCTGCAAAGGCATTTGTTCTCTGCACAGCCAGGAACCTTGAGGAGCAAAGAGGGGTGAGAAGCATCGTGAGTCAGAGTCTGCTGATTAAGGTTTTCACCCGGGCTGTGGGAGGTCTGGTTTCAATTCCTGTTCGAGCAGCTACAGCTTAGGTGTAGTCTGCAGAGGAATTAATTTAAGGATAGAAGAATTCTCAGAAAAATTCTGAGAAAACTCTAGGTGTCCATAGGTTATGCGATCATGGTAGACTAAAAATCCTGCATGCCCAGAGAGCACTACACTGAAAAGTAAGATGCTGAGCCACATAGATACAGACTTTTGACATGTACATTTGGGCACCAAATTCCTTAGCTATTACCTAGTTTAAATGCATCTTTGTATCAAACCTTTTTTCTTTTTCATTGTATAAATACATATCAAAAATTTCCTTAATGACTAGTTAGTTCTGCCAAAATCATCTAAACCACTTCCTTCATCACTCAGGGTTATTGAATTTAGACAGACTTTTAGAAATTCTGGACTATTGTTACTAATTCTTGTTCCAAATTTTTCCAGAAGGACTGGGTATTGCAGATAAAGGAAAAAAAAATCCACTGATTGCTCTTTAAGCTCTGTTCTGAGTCACTGTAAGCTTTCTGTGACAAAGTTTTCACTTCTTCTATATGATATATGAAAGACAAAGGCTTTGTTCTTTTGAGCTTACTGCAACCAATCTGTTAAACTACACAGACACTCACATTAATTTTAACAGGAAAAAAGAATATTTTTAAGAACACAGTTAGCACCAAGAGAGAAAAAAATGTTAAGAAAGAATGTATATACTTGCATAACTCTGCTATGAAACAGCAGTTGGATCTGGGAGTCCATAAGATGGTTTTGACATCTACAAATATAACATATATTTGGACACTAGGCAAGTTTCCTTCATTATATGCCTTGTGAATTTATTATATATTGCTATATATATTTATTTATTATATTTTTTGAGATTATAAGCACTATTATATTATGGATAACTTCTTATAATGCTGAATTTGTGCATTGAAATAATCTCTTCTGTCTTAATATTAAGATAGAAGTAAGCAATTTCATTACTGTGTCCTGAGAGATACTTACTGTTTTTAAAGAATTGTATCTTTTTTTGGACTGATCTTACCATCTGGGATAGGATTTATTAAGAAAAACTGTAAAAAAGTTTTTGTTTAGCTAATATACTGAAAATAAACTTGTGCCTGACTACTGAGAGGCAATATTGAGAACTATAAAACCAAAAATGGTCTTAGACTCACTGAATTGTGTGGGCTGGAAGGAAACTCCATATGCCATCTTTTCCAGCTACTTGTACAAAGCCAGTGTGGTTAGATCAAATATTTCAGGGCCATATCCGGAATTTGAGTACCTTCCAGAATGGAGATCCTGCATGGAGATCTCTGGGTCATGTTCCACCGTTTGAGCTTTTGCAGGATAACTTTTTTCCTCCTTGTATCTAATTGTAGCTTCCCAAGTCTATTGACTCCTGCTCTGCACACTTTGTTTTCTGTGCCCTCCAACTCTGTGGTTGCAGACTCCCAAGCCTTCTCTTTGCCAGGCGGAACAGATTAAATTAAAAGCCTCTCCTGTGTGGTCCTGTGTTCCATCTCCTGGACCAGCTTGGTGACTCCCAGCAGATTCATTTCAGTACATCTATTTCTTTGTTCTATCAGGGAGCCCAAAACTGGGCTCAGCACACCAGATGGAGTCTCACAAATGGTAAATAGGGTGGAAGGATCATTTCCTTATCTCTGATGGTTATACTCATGCTAATATAGCCCAGGAGGCTGCTGGCGTTCTTTGCTCCAAGGGTACACTGCTGACTCATGTTCATTTTTTTGTCCAGCAGGATCCCACATCTTTGTATACAAAGTTGCTTTCTAGGCAATCAGCCCTTCATCTGTAATGTTGTATGGAATTATTTCTGCCTAGGTAAAAGATATTTGCCTAGGACTTCTGTCAAGGAATTGTAGAATTTTTGGGTTGGAAGACACCTTTATAAGCATTCTAATCCAGCCCCCGTGCAATGAACAGAGACGTTTTCAACTACATCAGGTTTTCAGAGCCTCATCCAAACTGACCTTAAATGTTTCCAGGGATGGAGCATGTACCACCTCTTTGGATAACCTGTTTCAATCTTTCACTATCCTCACCATAAAAAATTTCTGCCTGATATCTAGTCTGAATCTTTAGTTTGAAGCCATTAACCCTTGTCCTGTTTACAACAGGCCCTACAAAAAGTCTGTGCTTATGTCTCTTATAAGCCTCCTTTAAGTGTTGAAAAGCCACAGTAAGATCTCCTCAGAGCCTTCTCTTCTAAAACCTGAACAACCCCAATTCTCTCAGCTTGTCTTCATAGGAGAGGTGTTGCAGCCCTCCTGTCATTTTTGTGACCCTCCTGTGGCAATTCCGTGTTTTTCTTGTACTGAGGGCTCCAGGAATGGATGCAGCCCTCCAGGTAAGCTGTTGTGAGAGCAGAGTAGAGGGGCAGAGTCACCTCCCTCGACCTGCTGGTCACATTTCTTTTGATGCAGTCAGGGTAAGATTGGCTCTCTGGGCTGCACATTGCCGGGTCATGTCCAGTTTTTCATCCACCAGCACTCCTGATTCCTTCTCAGCAGGGCTGCTCCCAATTCCTCCTTCCTCCAGCCTGTGCTCCACCAGAGCCTGCCCTGACCCAGGTGCCATACTTTCTTCTTGGCCTTGTTGAACTTCATGAGATTCACATGGGCTCACTTCTCCAGCGTGTAGAGCAGCGTGTGATACTTCAAAGTAATGCTGCTGACAGATAAACCTGTTTGTATCCTAAAAACTCACCAGCACTAACTTGTTTTTATATAGTAAATAATAGCACAAAGAGCATTCTCTGGACATTGTTTGCAAAGAAAATGAGGTTAATTGCCTGTTTGTGCTTCTATGTTTATTGCAGTCATTAACGCTGCAATATTCAATAGTTAGCAAATTAGTAGAGCCCTATCAGAATCTTATTTTGAGGAGAGGTTCATGGTGACAGTTTTCTGGTTCCAGTAACAGTAGTTTTCCAGAAAAAGTAATGTTTTTGGGCTCAGAAAACAACAACTTGGGATTAAAATTACTTGAAAACTTTACAAGCATTTGGTTGACAGAATTAGGGTAGTCCTCAAATACCTGTGTTCCCTAACTGCTTGTTTTGTTTGAAAAGAAAAGGAAATAAAAAGACATTTTATTATCTTAGACTTACAAATAAAATAGACATTTTTCATGACAGGCTTTCTGAAAGAATGCTGTTTAGATCAAGTGTGATCAAAAATAGTTTTACTTTGGTTGTTTATTGACTTAGATGGCAGAGGTTTGTTTTTGTCTCTTGCTTTGTAAACTGAAGCAGTTGAAAACCACTTTGCATTTGGTTTTGAATAAGCTCCTTTCTTAACTAACCTGAGAAGCTTAGAATTACCTTCTTGATGACAGTTTTTACATATGGTGTTCTGGGTGCCCATTAATAGTAATACAATTGGTTACCATATAGCAATGCAGAAGATGACTGACATACTTTTGTAATATGCATATTAAATAGTAAAAAAAACCAGAATTTTTTATTGGAACATCTCTGTTCAAATCAGGAGATAAATTCTTAAGTATTGGAATTACTAAGGTATGAATTTATGTATATTTCAATGCAAGCTGATAAAGTGATGCTATGGAGTTGCATTGCACATTAGAGTTGTCTTTAAGAGGTAGTCTAGAAATGCAGCTAAGCAGGAAATTTGCTACCTGAGACCCTTTTATATGATTCTAGTTTCAGTTTTAAAATATGCCGGTCAAATGTTTGTAAAATTTACACTCTCTTTCGTATTATAAAGTAAATTTTCATAGCCCGGTGGGCTTACACTATTTGTCTGCTGATAAATCTTTCAGTATGGGAAAGATTTGGGTCACAAATTGGGAATTTTACATAGGTCAGACCCTGTACAATAGTGATACATCTAAATGTATTTGGCCTGCAAAGCTGAGAATGAGGTAATTGTTCACTGCCTGGTACTGTGGGTAAGACCAGGAGAACACTGAGAAAGGTTGGCCCTCCTCAGGTCTTTTGTGTGCGTCACATGGTTGGAAAACAAATTATTTCTCTGCATGGGTGTGGATTTTCATCAATTTAGCTGTTTATTGACATGTCTTCCATGGGTTTTGGTGTTTTTCATAATTGTGGACCAAAAATGCTACATCACTGTTCACTGCAGGATGAACAACTTGTGTAATCATAGCTTTGATTATTCAGTAGATTCATTAAAAGACTTCCTACCTCTGCTGAGCCTTGTTTTGGAGAATGTTCCTTAGGTCAGTTCTGCTGAAAGCTTCAAGCACACAGCCTGTATGTGCAGGACATGAAGGCAAATACAGGGGCCAGTATTTTAAGTCACTGTGTGATTTTTGTTATCTCATTGTTTTATATAGTACCTCATAAAGAAGGTGCCCTTACTGTTTTCACAAGCCTGTAACCTTTTAAAATGTTTCCCTTTATTATTGAAAATAGTAGTTGATCTTTCTTCTTATGGTTTTATGGGTTAACTTATAGTTAATTCTTGAATAGTTTAAAAATATTTTTTACTTTCTTTCCCAATGAAAGTGTGTGCTTGTACCTGCATGTGTGTGCCTGCAGGTTTGTGTGCTAAAAAGAGGAGCAAAATGTCTGATATTGGATACGGCTTTTCTGGATTAAAAAAAAAAAACGTTTCAAGCAGTTAAATAGTCACTCTTGGGGATTCTTGGCAAATACTTACAATACTTTAGGCTGTAGCTTCCCATGAAAATCAGTGTTTCCTTCATGAATTTCCTATCTCAATTTGAAAATTATGTAGTTGAGCAGAGCAGGCATAATTGTTTCTCTCCTCTTAGCTGAGGTTGGTGCAACTACTTGTATACTTCACAGCTTTCACTTTTTCTGTGCTGATCCCTAGGAGGGCTTCACATTGAGATACTTCACTGTGAAAATAGCTTTATTTTGCAGACAGGGCCTAACCACTATCAGTGTTTTTTTCTCAGTATTCTGGTTATGCCAGGGAAACTTTTTGTGAACAATTTTAGTTTCTGGATGACAGGACTAGCACATCTTTACTAATCCTTCTTGCAGAACAATAGAAGAATGATGTTTACAAAACGTTGACTCGTTTAAATCTTTGCACGTGTTTGGGACTTGTTTCATTCTACAGCACTGGCTACATTCTGAACTTGTTAGAAAACAAAAATAATTATTCCCCATGTAGTAATAGGGGAAGTGGCATCTGCTGCTTGCCCAAGTAGGCCAGATTTGGGAAACACAGTATAAACCAAAGTATCAGCAGAAGGGAGAAATCTCCTTTCTTCAGTTTCATTTACCATGACAAGGCTTGGAATTGGAAGGTGAATCAAACATGTTTTAATGTTTCTGTCATTAGGCAAAGAAAATTTATCCATTTCTTCTTATAGAAGGTAAAGGAGAAAATTAACATAGAGGTAATACAAAGGTTAAAGAAAAAATCAATTTCTTGTTGATTTAAGACCTTTGCAGCACTTAGAGGCATTCAAGAGTGATATTTTTTGAATACACATGTAAACCAACCTTTCTTTTCAATGAATACCATAGCAAATACAATCAGAAAATGCTAGCAGAGCACACATTTGCAGTCTTTTGTGTAGATTTAAAATAAAATAATTTTCCCTGTTGAGGCTTTCCTTAGATTGCAAATGATTAAACTTTAACTCTTTCACAACCTGAGTCATGCTCAAATGGAGAATGGGTTTGCAAGTCTGTGATAACATTTTGCTTCACTTTTTTCTTCAAAGAAAGAAAGGTGCTAAATATACAAGACCCAGCTTTTCTAAATTCTCCAACTGCCAGAATTTTTCAGCATTTTTGTGTATTGCCTAGTCCATCTTCACTGACTGTAAGTCTACAGTGGTAATACAATGGTCATGCACGTACCCAGGCTGCACAGATCCTATTGCATCTCATCACTTAGGGTCAGGTGAGGATGAGGTGGTAGAAATTTGATTGTTGTTTTAATTAGGAGCTCAAGAGAATTAATAATTTCTTCATTTCCTTCCTCCCCCCTCCTGATATGAAATAGTTAAAATTAGATAGGTTATCTTTTAATTCCGCCACTTTGATAATGTCTTCTGATGAATTTTGGAACTGTTATATTGAAGTATTATTCTCTGCACTTCTGTCAAAATTATACTCTACTGCATTAGAACATACTTACGAGGAAACTAGGAAAGATTTAACACAAGAGGTCCATAGTAATAGATAAAATTAGAGAACTGCATAATGCATGTGATAAATAGCAATTTTCTGCTGTAAAAATACTCATGTAAAATTCACATATTCTTCTCAGAGCAACGATATTCTCATTCCTAGTGCAGTAACTAGACATATCTTCCATTGAGGTGATATTTTGAAATATGATTTCCTTATAACACAGTAATTTCCTGATTACAGGCTGGGATTCTTTTCTCCTCTCAGTAACATTGTGGAGTAGCAATCTGCTGAAGTCTCAGTTGCACCTTTACAAAACAGTAAAGCTGAGGACCAGCCTCTCATCCCATTTTTGTCCCCAAAGCTTACTTATTATTCCTAATGCCTTGAAAAATACATTCTTTATTTTCTGCCAGTGTGAGTTAATAGAATGACCTTCATCTAAAAAGGGGCAAATAAAGTCAGGATAATTGCATGGTGCATAATCTGTGTTCAAGCTGATGTAGTCAATGGTGCTGCCTGAAAAGTGTTTCTCTTCCTGTGGCCTGGGATAATGTCCCCTTCCTCCCTGGTGAAAGATATAGGGATGTGCTGGTATTAATTAATACTCTGCTTACAGCCTGCAACTCAGATGTTCTCATGGTACATGAATGGTAGCTTGGAGAATATATTCAGGCTGAAAATCTTTGCTTGAAACAATACAGCTTGTTTTGCTACATATCTTATTTTCTGTCATTTAACAGTATTCTCATTTCCTGAATCATCTTCATAGGTCTATGATTACCTTTTTTTAGGCATAGCAACCTCCATGGTTGCATGAAAGGGAAATCTGCTGCAGAAATACATTTGTGTTTTGTGGGTATTCTTTCTTTCATATATCTTCTCTTCCAAAAAACAACATTGATATAGTGTGTTGATTTACTATGGGGAATATTTGCATAATAACTTTAATAACCAAATGAAAGTGATCCTCAGTACTGAATAAGTATAATATTAATAGTTTTAGTCTGTGCATTTTTCACTTTATTCTTGAATCTTCATCTATAGAATAGGATTATGTCTTTACTAAAATAAATAGCATGTTGCAAGTTGCTTTTATTGAACTCTGTTTTAATTTTAATGAACCGAAGCGTAATTAGAAGTGTTTGTTATATTATGCCAACAAAGTACCAATCATGAACTGAAGACTGACATTGGAGTGGACAGTTTTTGATTATAACTGTATGTCAAGATCTTCATTAAGATGCACATTAACTAAAGATAATTGACTCTAAGGCAGCTGGACAGTGGTAAAATATTTAGTAATGAACCTCTTCACTGCAGTATTTTCTGCCTCAAGGAGAACAATAAAAGTGTCCATATTTTCTTTTTAATATCCTTTAGTAAATGCTGCCATATTAGCAAGCAAAATTATATGATCACATGAGGGCTTCATTTTTTCTGCTTCTCCAGTCTTCTAGGGCTATTAATTCCAATACTGAAAATTTATGAAGGAAATAGAGCAAAAAGTTCACTGCAGAAGCAGTTGCTTGTTCCTGTTTCACTTACAATCAGAATTTCAAAGCAAACAAAAATAATAGCTGATTTTATTCCATTATAAGTTGGACTCAAATAGGAATTTTCAATTTGTTACAAGTAACAGTGCATCTTTTCAGGAAATAACTGCAATCCATCTTAAAAAAAGCTTCATTTGGTCAGCATTTTTAAAAGAAAAATTAAATCAGGGAAGATAAATCTTGCAATTTTTTTTCATTATTTTTGTAACTGTTCCAAAGGTAAGTGATCTCACACTGATGTTTCTGAGATTTCTGATGGTTTCTAACCACCAAACTGATTTCATTTTTTGAATCTACCTTTTAGGGATGAGGTACTTAAAAATATAGAAAAACATCTTAAATTTATGATGTGTAATCTAGTAGCTGTGTTAGATGTACCTTCAAAGTAATGTATTTTTGAAATCTGAATTTGTATGAACTTTTCATCACATCTGTAGAATATAATGGACTAGAAGCAACAGATTTAGGATTACTGTTTTTTCAGATTATGTAAGATTTGAACCTCTCAACAGCAAAGGAATGAAGATCTCAATTTTCTTTAGGAATCATAATTACATAATTGCACATAAAAAGTCTGTTGCACAAATGAGAAACAATGTAATACTGGTGTTTTTATTATCACCAATTTGTACCATAATCTCCCTTATGCACTTTCATTATAAAGTGTTAACAGCTTAATATACTAGAGAATATGCATGGTTGTACTCACATAAAGTATTTGGTGTTATTGCCCCTCTAGCTCTTTTCACAGGGATCTGTTGAGGCCTTTGCTTCACACAGGCTTATAATATTCCAGTGTTAACTACAGAACAAGAGAATTTCACTTGGTGAACTGATTTCAGGACACATAATTCAATTCAGTACTGTGATATTTGAGTGGCTTTTGTTGGACTTTAAAACTTGATATATTTTAGAATTTGATGGGCAGAACTTATGTCTTTAGATGCAGACAATGGTTATCAGTAATTTATTTATTGTTATGTGAGTTGTGTTCTGTGGCTTCAGAAAAAAACCAAAAGCATATTACTTCCGTTAATTTAGATTTTTGAGAACAGATATAGCTCCTGAAAAAGATTTTTCCTGGTATTGCATGCAGCTTGGTGTAAGTACTTATTTTCTTCTTCTGGTTTTCTTCTTGCTTTATTACTCCTTGAGTTCAGAAGCTTCAGCTTGGATGTACCATCTGTTGGGTATTTTCCACCGTTTTTTTTTTAAGTTACACATTTCCCCTAACCTTTAATGTTCTCTGATTTAGTTTTTTGTTTGTTTGTTTGTTTGTTTGGTTTGGTTTGGTTTGTTTTCAGTAAAAAAGCCAGATACATTTTCTCAGTATGAGGAAATAATTTTAAATGTATTTTTCAGTTCGTGAGTTAGCAGCAAAAGATCCCAAAATAGTCTTACCTTTTTGGTTTTGTTTTTGTTTGGCTTTGTTTTTTTTTTTCCTTTTGTTGACAATCAGTACAGTCTTTCTGAAGTATGCAGCAACATTTTGTGAGAACATTCACACTCAGCTGTCCTCTCAGCACATTATTACTGTCATTATGTCATTTGCATAAATAGTCAGGTCTGGAAGAATTCAAAGTAGCTTTCTCAACCTGTAGAAATTATGATTTTATATATATATATATATAAGATTCTGTATTGCCACATATAATGTCTTTTTTTTAAAAATATATTATGACATCTAGGTATTGAGTTCTTAGAAAATGTTTTTCTTGTAACAAATGCCTATTTTTTTAAAACAGTAGCTTTTTATCTCTGGCTTGCATTAGACAACCTGAGTCAGCAGTTACCTGAGACAACGTTGTGGGAATGGAAAAAGTTTTATTTCTTGGCATATTTTCTAGTAAATGTCCTCACTGCTTGCATGGGAGTCAGAGGAGGTGACTTCTGCTATTCCCAAAGAAGCTTATGATGGATTATGAAAAGTCCTTCTTCTGTTTCTACCAAATGTTCCCTGTGAAGGCCTGATATGATGCATTTCCTATCAGTGCTTCAGCACGAGGACTCTCCACAGGAGGCACAGGCAGCACCAAATTCTGGGATGGGTTCAATCCGTGTTGCATCCACCCAAACCCGCAGCTAAAGCTGAGTCACGTGAATCAAAAGGAGTAGTAGCATTTGGAAAAGAAAGAATATAGTAGTAGTTACACTAGCACTTCAGTTTCCCTAACTCCCAGATAATCAGTTCCTTAAAATACAATGTTGTGCTCTTGTTAGAGTGGTACCCTTCAAAACACTGTATGACCTTGCCTTGAAGACAGAACCAAAATATGAGTTTCTATTAAAGGAGCAATCTGATTTCTACTCATATTGTTTGAATAACTAAAGGAGGGTGTAAAAACCCCACTTATCTGTGCCATGGACAAAAAAGTGGGCTTTTCATCTTCTGTCTCCTCCTAATCTCATGAGTAGCTGTTCTGATTCCATCCTTGAAAGGCTGCCCTTTTCTTCATGTAGACATGTTCTATCTATATAAGTGAATTTAAGAGCCCCAGAACACAAATTACCCATTGCAGAAAGCAACAGGAATTTCCAGAAACAGCTTATATCCTGACATTAATGCTATTGCACTCTTGAGTCTGTCAGTTGTCCAGTGTTTATATGGTTTGTTCATTATTATTCTTTTTTTTTCTGATCGTATTTTTACTGTACCAATATTATGATAATCTCTTTAAACAGTTGATTCTTAATGACCTAATTTTTAAACTGCTGAGCATTCATTGCTCATACTGAAGAAAATCTGGTTAAGGAAATGTCTGTTTTGCAGCTCAGTGGGGTGAGGATATTTGTGGTTTTGCATGTCCCTTGTAAATGCTCCCTTGTACATTGTTACTGAGACTGGGTTCATAATGTTGTATTTTCTTCTTTTCTTATAAAAAGCAGGGTAGTTGTGCCTCTGTTCTGAAAAGTATAACATCATTTTGGGAAGAAAAAATAGAACTTTTCAAATTGTTGATTGGTAATTTAATTACTACTGACTTATTTTCATAGAATCATTTCCCTTGGAAGATACTATTAAGTTCATTGAGTCCAACTGTTAACCCAGAACTGCCAAGCCCACCACTGAACCGTGTTCCTGAGTGCCACACTTAGACATTTTAAATACCTCAGGGATGGTCACTCCACCCCTTCCCTGGGCAGCCTTCTTCCTGCAACCAGACCCCAGGAACACAGCAGGTCTCCCTAAGAAGTCTGGGCTTTATATTGAACCTTCTGTTCCCTTTGGAATCTGTCTCCTATCACAGTGACCCATCCTTTTTCTTTATGGGCACAGCCTACCTTAGCCCTGCTGACACTTTCAAACTCCATGGACCACCATCCTCATGGCTGTTCAGCTCCACCCGCAGAGCCTGGTCCCTGTGGAGCCGGGAGAGGGGGGCAGGCAGGCAGGAGCTGCACCCCCTGCACCGGGTGGGAACTCACCCCCATGGCCTTGTCCCTTAGGGCAGTGTGCTCAGCCTGGTGCAGGGAGGACAGGCCATCCTCCCTGCCATGCATCCTGTCTGCATGTTGAGCTGCTCCAGGGAGCTCCAGTGGCACCTCTGGACCCCGGTATTATCTCTCTCAAACTCCCTGATACTCCTTCCCCTGCTCACCTCCTGCTGGGGCTCTGGCAATAGGAGAGGATGGACACCATTGCTCCCTGGTTAAGGTGAAGAATTGAAATAAATACAATTTAAATGCTGCCTTTTTTGTTATTATGTAATTTGGGAAACACATTTTTAAGAATGTGTGAAAGGCATCTACCATTAGTTTTGTATTTGCATTACATTTGCATATTTTAATAATGTGTTTCATATGAACACATATTTGCAGTTTTTTGTTAGTATCGTGAAGTGGACTTTAGACAACAAAACCTGTTCTGTTAATAGGGGTTTCACGATGACATTCTTCTATCTTGTTCGAATGGAGTGTGGGAGGTAATACTGCTATTAAATTTATTTGGCAATGTAGATAATGCTTGTATTAAAAGTCACTTTTTTGTAAAGCTATAGGATAATAGTTCTTGGGAGAAAAATACTTTTTTTGTTGTTGTTTATTGTGGCACAATCTTTTGAGAAACCTTTGCACTTTTCTGTCAAGTCGGTTCGTAGACTATGAATCTTTCTTATGAGAATTACAGCTCTTTCCAAAATAACCAATACAGTCAGTAAACACTGCTTACTGTCAAGACATTATAGTAGTATATAGAGAACTCTCTTCTCAACCTGTGTTTCTATGTACAATTTAAGTACTTAAACCATTACTACAACTACTTTTGTATGGTTCCATGAACAGCACTGAATATATCTAATGGTTGTTTAATAAAAATATAAAACTTCTAGCATGGGCACATTTTTCATCACCTTGCCATAATAACCAACTACTAAATAATTTATAAATCATTCTAAGTAAATCAACAAGCCAGAATCAATAACATAGAATTATTACTAGATTGCTCCTTAGGAGGAATTGTTGTTCAAGGAAACAAGACTACTTTTTTCCTTACATGGATTTTTTTTTTTTTTTTTAATATCTGGCAGAACTAGATTTGTATGAGAAAACTTTTTTTTTTTCCCATAGGGAAAATCTATGAATGAGAGTAGTGAAAAATTAACAATGATTGCTGGACCTATTTATCGTTAGATTAATGATGTCTGGCAAGTAATTATAAACATTACAGAAGCATTTTCTTTTCTTTCTTTACATGTTTTCTTTACATAATATTACATAGTTTACGGAAAGGTAATGTTAGTTTATGGTGTAATTTTGCATCCAGGAAACACTGTAATCATAAAGCACTTCCTTGATATGAAAAAAAATTGCCATTTAGTCTGAATAATCCTTCTTCAGATCATAAAGAGCATTGTTCAGTTAGTTAATGATTGTCTGAACCGTTCTTCCTCCATCTCAGTTTAAAAGAAATTAAGTTAATATTTCACTGGAGATACTTTTAAAAGTATTTAAAGTAAAAAAAATCGTAAACAAAATTAATCACATATATAGGGGTCTTCTACATATTATACACAGCTGTGTATGTTTAATAATATACTGTATTTAACAGAAATACTTGCCATGTCTGTGTTACTATCTCCTGGTCTTGAGGATGATGTATCTGAGCAATACATGCCTTAAAATTTATGGATAGTTGTCAGCCATGATTTATTAATTATTTGGGTAAAGGTATCTCCAACCTCATGACTTTCTTGTTTGGTAGAGCCCAGGGCATCAGAAGACAGAAGGACTCAACATTTCTGAATATTTCAAGTGAGAGGTAGTTTCATGATTGATTAATTTGGATGGCAAAATGCGCAAAATAACAGTGTGTGTAATAAGAGACTGAAATAAATAGAGAGTTAAGGGGAAAATATGTAGTTAAGAAAGAGTAGCAGACTTTTCTAGGCAGTTAACATTTCACCAATGAATTTTTCTTGAAACAAGTTTGGTTCATGTATGGCAATGCAAATGTAGCAAAGTAAACCATGTAAAGTTTGTAAAACGTTCAATGTCATGCCAGCCCAAATCAATTGCTGATCACATACAGATTTTTAAATGCAGAATCAATTGCTCAATGAGGCAGCAAACATTTTGGGGAGGGAGATTTGAAATAAAGGAAAGATGATCACTGATAAGTCTTTAAATTAGGCTACTTCTTTGTCATTTCAAATTAGTTCAGAATGAACATCAAGAGTGACAACAGAGTAATTGAGCTATCTGAATAAGTAGAGCAAAGTAATAAATAAATATTGTAGAGTTATTTTACCTCAGTGTAAAGCAGTGGTGGAACTCGGTTGCAGTTGTTCTTTTTCATACTGAAAATAAAGAGTGAAGAAAAGAGCCCTAAAACTGAGCTTTTGGTAGGAGAAAATGATACACAATTTCAGATGCATCTGAATACATTTAGCTTATCACAGATATGATTGAGAGGTGGTTTGCTAACTGTGTCTAAAACACTTAGTAATAAAAGGCTTTTTAATCTAGCAAAGCAAGTTAGTAGAAGCTTAAGCCAAAATTCAAATTAAATATGTGGCAAACACTTTCAGTAGGGAGGTGATTAACTGCTGGGACAAATTGCCAAGAGAAACAAGTGATTTTTCCATCACATGAGGTTGTAAAATTAGAACTAAATAACTCTCAGGAAATTATTTGACACTTGCCAAGAACAAATTACTGGTCTTAGTTCATTGTTAACCAGATGAAATTTTAAAGCAGGTGGTTGAGATAGCAGAGCAAATAATTCTTTAGTTTTGTAATGTAAAATCATAAGGAATACTTCACTTGACTTGCATTTGTTGAATTATCATCAACATCAGGAACTTCATTGTAATGTGGTACAATTTCAAGTTGATAGAGTCTTGTTATTTCATGGCATATTCCAATTCATGCTATAACATCCAGGAGATGCTCACTTGTTATCTACTTCATCATGTCTGGTTTCAATGATGAACTTTTTTTGTCATTCTTTATTTAGAAGCAAATGTTTGGAAAGAGTCAATAGCACTGTCAGTAGACCTAAACTCAGTAATTTATGCCAGAGCAAAATATTAAGTTCTGCCTTAGTGGAGCAGAATCACTGAATATCACCAAAATTTATTTAGTGGGTCAAATGGGAGGGACGTGCCTTTAAACTTAGGGAATTGTCTTGGTTACTGTATGTGGCACGCACACATCTTACTGCAATATGCAAGCACATGATGCAGAAATAACTGAGAGAATTAGTGCAGAAATCCTGCAGTCCCTTTTCAGCTCTCCTTTTGTGGTTAGATGTATATTTCAGTTGGCTATCATTGGATTTTCTTCAGTACTTCCACCTAAATGAAGCAATGTAAGTTAAGAATATTTAGCTGCCTGAAAGATTAACTGCCTGACGGAGTCTTTATTAAGTGCATGAGAATATTTAAATGGCAGGTGATGGCATTGTATTAGCTATCACTTGGGAAATTCCAGATTGAGTTAATCTGTTGAGAAATGCATGTGATTTAGTAGATCCCCCTTGTCTGGAGTCTGTGAACATGCAGTGGGAATGACCTGAGCAGGAGACTGTGTAGGTTGATCTTAGTGATGCTTCAGTGGGCATTGTAAGACTATTTTGAGTCTCAGTTTCACTGTAAGGGTTTTAATAACAGGGCTTAATTTCTCCACCAGAGCTTAATTTCTCCACAGCTTAAGCTCAGCACATAATTTTAAATACAGTTTTGTGTTTCAGAGATGCAACAATACCTTGCCATGTTGAAGGGAAAGTGATGCAAAGTGAATTGGATTGATCTGCCAGCCTTAGCACACATGCCTGTGCTTTCCAAGCTATTAGAAAAATTAATAAACTCACTCCTTGAATTAATGGATGGGCTTGCAGGACACCATCAGACATAAATTTTGAAGCTGAATTATATTTACGTTGCTATTTGTACTGTAAAATTAGTAAAGGTTATTAATTCTATCTGGTCTTGATATTATCAGTTTTATACCATAATTACATGCACAGACACACACAACCTCTTGAGAGGAGTGCTGAAATGCAGATACTTAAAAGTACATGAAGGGCTGAAGCAAATGTTCGCAAGTTATCCCATCTGTCAGGTTTTTTTTGTTTTTTTTTTTTTTCTTTACCTGTTGGTCCTACTGCTCAGCTTGATTGCAGGATGTGATCACTGCAGGATTTTCTGTGGTGGTGCAGTACCCCTGAGAGTGTAAGGAGTTTCTGTCCCAGTGTTTTAAAGACAGAACCTGACAGTGACAAAATCAGACCCACTGTTGTGTCTCTGGATCTCTGCTGCAGAGATTTTCAGGCTGCCCAGGGTTCTTTAAATGCCACATTTTCTTAGCATATAAAAAGATGGGAGTGATGGTTCTCCTCTCACCAGTGCTGACATCATGCTGGACAAGATATGAAATGTTGTGAACAGTGCCATCATGTGCATGTCTGGTAGATATTATTATGAGTGAAGAGGTGTTTATGGAAACAGTGGAATGGAACATCAACTGTAGGACATACATATTCTGAATGTGTTTTCACAACCTATTTTCTTTTTTTATCTTGTTTTGTTTTGTTTTGTTTTGTAGGGGTTTTTTTAGAATCTAGTGGAGATTTTTTTTCCCCAGCTGTGAAACACAGACTCCCCCAAACCTCTGTCTGTAAGTGCCTTTACTTCTTGGCTTTTCTGTTGGCTTAGAAGAGGTTTCCAGCCTCCTACTAACTGCCAAAATATTTTTTAGTAACTATTTATTTTTAATAACCCATTTCGTGGGCTTCGAGATCTCCTTTAGATAATGATGCTCCTCAGATTGAAGACGATGCAGGAAAATTAAATTTGAACATAACTTTCTCTCATTGAGTTCATATTTTAGAAATCTATTCCTGTTTGAATCATAGTCCTTTATATTGCTTCACTTACAGCGTGGTAAGTATATTTGCTGGTCTTTAAGGATCTGCTTTTTGCAGAGTGGCTAGTGGGACAAACAGTGTCCCAAATTAGGAATATCTAGCCTTTCCTCACTTGATGTTTCCTTATTATTATAAGAGGTGTACTGAAGAACTGAAAAAAGATCTGAATTTGCAATTCTGGTTTCTTTTTTTGGCATTTACACCAGGGTAACTGAAAGTAGATCATACCCTGCAGAAATTAAAGATGAAAGTTACTAGATTTTTCAGTTCACTTCCCACCACATATTTTCTCCTTTTAAATCTCCCCAGGGAAGATTCCTCCGCTGCCTGTATCATGAAATTATAGCGTAAATTTTATTAGTGATCTTAAACAATGAATCTTTTTAGCATTGTACTATTTTTGTAGCATCATACTGTATTTAAAACATCATATTATTGTTAATTTTTTCTGTGTTACTGTAGATGCTTTCAACCTATGGCTTTGTTGCCAAATTGTATCCAGTTCTGTACTTGGCATATGACAAAGGAGCACAGGTATAGCAAACACATGTTATTTTTTAAATCTTGTTTTAAGAAAAGATGGACATATCTTTTATAGATTGTATTTTCATTGTTTTTTATCCCATGGCAAATAGCAGTACAGCTCAAAGTCTATGCAGCTACCATCAGTGTACATGGTTTGCCAGTCTTTAATGCAACTAATTCCTAGCCAGAAAATGTCTTGCATTTTCAGTGAATCATAACTAAAAAATTATTATGGTGACAGGAAATTTAAACAAAAATGTCATTTTATATTGCTGTAGAAAAGCCAGTTTCAGTGACATTTTTAGAATTATCAGTGAGAAGACATCAATCTGTGGTGACAAGAATCGAACAGAAGTGTAATCATGAAAGTGTTTTGGGTTATTTGTTTAACAGCAGGGGTTGTTAGGATGATGTATAGATGTAAAATGTTGAAAAAATGTATTTATTAGTAATAAATAGTTGCTTGATGACAATGAGACTTGGTGATGCATGCTACAAGCAGTTTCCAGTGGAAACATGGAAAACACATCTTAAAAGGTTTTTTTTTAGTGAGGATAGAAGGCTTTCTTTTCCCTCAGAAATACCCAGAGAACCTACATTTGAAGTCCTAGACAGTAGTGTTTTTTACCCATTAGTGGAAATGAAAGTGCATACCACATCCTCAGTTCTTTTCAACTACCTCATAAAGATTTTGCAGAGTGTAAAGTACTCGTAATACAGACTAAATCCACCATTTCTTCCACTGTTGCTCAAACTGTACTCACAGTAATTGCTTATTCTGCCTTAGAGACCAGCGTGATTCAATCAAATCCCACCATTTGGGTTGGATTTAAATTTTGGATGGTGCAGATAGCGAGAATATCTACTGAGAACACATGCAAACAACTGTGATGAAATTTAGTAATTAGTGAAGTTCTGCTTCAGTTCCTAGATCTCACAAGAAGCCTTTAGGTGAGTAGTGTTTCCAAGAACACACTAATAGGGGAAAGTGCTTCCCAAATCACTGTTCAAATGGGTGGGCATCCTGCTCCCCACAGGTTCTCAGTACAGATGGGGTAGTGAAGAGCTCTGCAAGATTTCCCTATGGGTGGCACATAGTGGATAGAAGCATCAGTTCCACTTACTTTTTTTAAAGTTAGTAGTGATTAATTCTGCCTTCCTTGTATGGGTATTTCACTTCAGTGATCTCAGAGATTGGAGGCTGCAGCTGACCTTGAGGTTCAGTGTATACGTCACTGTCTTGAAGCTCACACTAATGACGTGTCAGGCTTTCTGTCCCTGCGTGGAAACGAGTTCAGCTACAAATCATGGAGACAAAATGCATATTTTGCAACTTGCTCTACAGAAAGAAAAATAACATGAACTTCTTTTTGGTGGTGTGGCCGACTACAAACTGCAGTCAGATTTCAGTCACCATATAACTAAATCAGGAGTTTGTAAACACAGTTAAGTAACTGCAAACTCTGTGAGATACCACAAACAGGAACATCAAGGAAAGATGAAGAAGGAGGAGGCACACCTTGAAGTCAGTGGTTTTGACTAGAGTACCAAAAGGAAATGAAAAGAGCCAGACCAGCTTCAGGGATCTACCAAAACATACTTGTGAATCTGCAGAGAAGCTAGTATTAGTTCCTCCAGTATACACAGTCAATACCATAACCTACTGTTAGATTAGAGGTGGGTCAGTGCTTTGAGCCTTCAAAAACTTTAGCCTCTGACATCTTTCCTTAAAGATATTCCTTTCAAAGCAAAAGAGGAAGAAAAAAATCCAAATCTCTGCAGTTGAGTCTTCATAATCCAGTATGGTGTATATACATATTTACAGCCTCCTCCTCTTCATTTTCCTGTGGTATGTTATCCTCAGGAAACACCCTTTATTTTTTAAGGCACTGGATTTTATTTAAGCCAAGGCTTCCTATCTTTGCCCCAGTGTATATGCTAGTTCTTCTTACACTTTTCCAGGCAAGCTGTCTCTTTTTATATTGCCAGGATGAGGCCTTTCAGGAAGAATCCTTGTTTGTCCATATGACAACAAAGTGAACTAGAAATCAGCTGTTTCAACAGATTGTCTTACTGGATAGCTAAGCCTGTGGGAAGCAGTTTGTCTGCTGAACTGGAGCCACCTTAAGTTAACATAGCTGTCTTACTTTCTTCAGATGCCTCCATCCCTAGCATATGGAGTCTGCACATCTAGTTGCCACCTAGAGCTTCATTCTGAAATCCACCAAGCTTGCAACAAATACACCTACCTGGTGTGCTGCTGCTTTTGTAGGAGACCTTTTTCAGTCCTTATTCAACTTTGAATCCAAAGATTTTTTTCAAATGTATGGTGTTTTGTGAGGACTGCTACTTAGAGTAAGAGGAGCATGAGAGAAGGAAAGATCACTTGTCTCTAGCAGTCCTTATTCAGGAATCTATCTGACTGCAAATTCACAACTTTTCCTCCTTCTGCTTGGTTATTTCAAACCTAAGACCAGGGTAAAGTTCTGATTCATAACCAGTGCTCTCCACCAGTGGAGAGGTGGAGATGTGTACTTCTGAAGCCACATGGACTCTACACAAAAAATTTTAAAAAAAATTTTTGAAGAGGAATTACAGAGTGACTTCCCTTTATTTTACTTTGCTGCAGGATTATGAATGAAAAATCAAGGGAATATATATATATTCCTCTCAAGTTAGAAAAGGCCCTCTGGGCTGCTTTATTTTGTCTCATCTCTTGTGTACTAGCAGAATGGAATGATGTTAACTGAAAGAGGTCAGCATATGCTCCAGCTAATCATGGGTGTCAGTGGAGCTCTTGTAATGCTGTTAGAAAGTACTTTGATATCTCAAAGATGTGCTCTCTCTGTTTCTCTGTAGGCTGTCTAAGCTGAATCAGTTCAGAATATGTGTTTAAACAATTCTTATTCCTTGCTACAACTAAGCAGAGTCAGGATACAGATTAATTATGCTTTGGTTCACAATTTAACGTTGTGTCCTAAGTAATTTACTTCTTTCAAAATAGATTATTTAAAAGCAAGTGACAAGGGCAAGATTGTTCTCTTCCACATAAATCCCTTTAATTGCTCCCATAACATATAAAACATGTATTGAATTTTGTACTAAAGAGCAAACAGAATACATCTGAATCTTTGCTTTAAGTAACTTACAATATCAGGGTTATATATATAACATTTGTATTTACGAGCATTATCTGTTTACTTTGTGAACCATTATGTGTAGATACAATAATTTAGTCTGACAAAGAAAGGTTTGTATTCTACCATAGTGGTTTCTCTTGTACAATTAACAAACAACTCCTAGAATTATATAAAATATAGTGTAGATTGGCTCTTAATTGAGTTATGAAAATGTAGTGTCTTTCTACTACCTGATGCAGCTGGGAGAGGACTCTGAAATTCATTATGTTTTTGAACTGAAGGCTACTTTTCTTTTCTTGTTGTTGGGTTGGGGTTTTTTCCCCTTTATTTTTAGCTTGAGTAAGATGGACAGATTCAAATGGCAGTCCTCAGAACACTTACAAGCCCAAAGGCATGTTTCCTACTGAAATAAACTCATGTTCAGCAATAGCCTTAAATTTCAAAAATCTTAAACAAAGCTGTTAAAATACAGGCCATTTGTGTATAAATCACTGTATCTTTATCTATTTATTGTTCACAACACCTTTTCCTGAGCATTGCCTCAGTTACTTGTTGTACAAACCTATATAGGTAACTGTATACAAGTGTAGGTTGTCTTGCTTCTCAAACCTGTGTTTAATTAATGCATAAATTCGTGGTCAAAATGTTTCATTTCACTGTTTCATTTGCCTAGGCTATGCATTATAATAGTTAAACCCCAAAGTAATCTTTAGAATGCAATTAAATGACACATGTTTAAGAAAATAAGATTCCATTATTTGAAAATGTTCATGAAAAATTAATTACATGGACAAAAAAATCTAAAAATTGAATCTGAACATAATCATCTCAGGGAATGGATTTTTGTGATAGAAAAATAAGAAAAAGAAATTTGTTCAAGTCAAATTAGGGAGCAGGAGCCCAAAATAAATGTACTAGAGACCTTCAGAACCCAGATGCGAGATTTACCAGAGGAAAGTAAATAACAAGTAGGAAAAATAAAAGCCAAAATTATAGTTACATTGTATCCAAAGACTGTAATTATGTATTTTGGAAACAGAATTATAAACCAAAATAACTATTCAATGCTGCTGAAAAGATTTATTTTCAGTTTGGCAGAATTTTTAAAGTACTGTTTTTCTTAGTCAAAAGTCACTGACATTTAAATGCAACAAGTATTAAAGAAGGTCAAGAAAATATAAACCATACCTTTACAAAGGTAGGCTTAATACTGAAGCAAACACATATATTTCCAGATTAATTAAACCTTTCCCTCAAAGGATAGGATTTTTAGTTTTGTAATTTTTTTTTTTTATTTTAGTGAAGTGACACTAACACCAGATGGAATTGGTCACAATTTCCTGTAGTAATCCTCAAAATCTGCTGCAAATCTTTAAGTAACATGGAGAAGGATAAAGTGTTAATATATTCTTGTCTAGTGTATTGCCCAGAAAAGAAGACTAGGGTTATTGGTTACCAGCTGCTAAATTATTTTATTGTTGAGAATCTTCTTATTTCCTGTGTTCAGGGAATACATAAAATATATTCACTTAATGCTTTCATGAAAACTATGGGTTTCCCCTCAAGATAATAATAACTGAATTTGTCATAACATAATAAATAGAAGATCAAGATTTCTTCTGACATCCTTGATTTAAAGCTTCATTCTATAAAAACCTTTGAAGGATAGTAGTGATGGCATTAGCCCCATTTAGGATAGATTTGAAATATAATTTTTAATGTAAGAATGGCTAATATATATATATGTTATTAAATTGCTGTTGGGGAAAAGAAAAAAAAAACACAGAAAAAGGTGACTGATGTGAAGTTTTTTATGTCTTATGTCTCCTAAAACAGTAAAGTATTTGTGAGATTTGTACTCTGTATGTGATCCATACTCAGTGAGATCCATACTAGCATATGTGGTTTTATGGCAAGCATGTAGCTGGATTTGCAGCTGCAATGCCTTTCAAGCATTCTGTAAAATTTTATTCCATTTTAATGTTTGCTGTTTCTGAAAAGTATTTGGGATAGTTTTTGTTGATGAAAGAACTGTTCATTGATGGTATTGACAGTGTTAAAGGCTGTCATTCCATAGCACAATTTTTTTTTATAAAGTGGTTTTGTTTGCTATGATGCAGTGATCCTGGACAGCATTTAGAAAGTGCAAAACTCATGGGCTATCTCACTCTGATGAGAAATTGGTTATGTAAGGCATCATACCATGTATTTTGCATATATTTTTTCTTCATACAGTGTGTATAAATGTTGCCACATCATCAGTCCTTTGACTAAGGAATTTCCTCAACATCAGCTAATTTCTGAAACTGAACACCAAATTTAATAACTCAGCAGTATAATGTTTGGTATTATTATCTTATGGCAAAGAAATTGCCTGATTTCATGTGAAATTCTACAAAACTTAACCCATATTCTGATTAAACTCTTTGTGGTAGGCCTACAATTTTTGTTTACTGGGTTTTTGCAGAGAATTTTGCAGAGTACAGTGAGAAATTAGTCCAAGCAGCCTGGAAATTTCTGGTTTAAGTTCTTCAGTAGAGCTGTTTCAGTGTCACAGATGAAAGGTAAATATGTTTCTTGCTTTGCATTTCACAATCAGTGGAACACACAATTCAAGGAGTCAGTTTTCATACTTCTTTGTCTGCACTTGTACAGCATTGTGAATAATTAGAGTAACAGTATGTGATTTGAACTACTGTGCCAAATTGTCGTGTATCTTGTTTCATTGTTACCTAGGGATAGCAAAGTTTTCTGAAAAGCAGAGTATCAGTGGTGTGCACTGATGTTAGGAAGGACAACTGATCTTTCTTAATTAAATTAGTGTAACAAAGTCAAATTAGGGGATGCTTGTATTTCCATGTAATATAGTCATTGCCTTATGTGTACCTGATTTCTCCAAGGAGTGTCACAAATGCACTTACTGTTCCTTAATGTTATATTTTGCATTTGGATCTGTGATTTAGATGACAAATGTGAAAAAGCTCATGTTGCCAGAGAACTTTCAAGAGACAAGCTGTGAAGTCTAAAGAACACAGGTTATTCCAGCTAAGGTTGGCAGCAGCTTCTGCTTAAAAGTTTTTCTCCTAGCATGTGGTTTTCAAAGTTATACCTGCAGAATATAGGTTAGAATTTGACTGATAGAGATTTTTATTTTCTGGCTTATTACACAGAGGTGGAAGTTTTATTTTCCCTCTTCCTCTTCTGGTCAGGCACTGGAGCAGTTGAGAGTAGCCCAAACAGTCGCAGAACAAGATCACATTCAAATTCCACCATTTTGGTGATCTTTTCAAACTCTGTTTATGGGGACATGCAAAATAGCACCATAGAAGGATCTGTTAAAAATTAAACTAAACCATTTGTGTTGGCGGTGTAAATCTCTCAACACTGAATTTGGACTAGTTTATATGAGCAGACAGTAGCATCATACTGGGTCTTACAGTTCTTACTGAAGTCAGTGGAAAGACCCTGCTGTGTTCCCAAGCAATGCTGGAACATTCTGGACTCTGAATTCTTATTTACCAAAGCTCCTTATATGACACCTGCTTTGATTGTTCTCTGGTAAGCATGTGTCTTTGTGCTGCACCTTACACAAATTAGTGTCTTAGCTTTGTGCAGCTAACTAAGAGTAGCAACACAAGTTTATTGCAAACATCTCTCGTGCCATTGATATTGAGATGCCTGTGCAATGTTAGCTGTAATTCAGACTGATGTCATTTGTTGCCCTTGACATCCAAAAAGAGAACACAACAAATAAGACCACATGCCTGAAGTGTATTTCAAGGGGAAAAATGGACTGTAGTACACCTGCTACCTTTTGTTGATAAGTTAGTTTATTTTAAAGGCAGCATATGTGTCAAAATTTCAGTGGAGCAGTGATGTATGTTTTAGAAAAAAACCACTGTCTTCCTAAAACATTCAAAATATCAACAGAAGAGCAGTAAAAACCCCCAAAACTTCCCAGCTAAAATCAAAATAAACATTTCAGACACCAACAATCTAAAGTCTGCCTCTAAAGTCTGATAAGTTTACCCACAGTGGTACTGACTTACTGTTCTATTGTCTTAATACATAATTTCTAAAGTCAGCATAAAAAAGTGGAACTAAATACTGCAGATGAAAGGAATAATGCCTCATTGGCCAATTTCTATTAGCTTTGTTTAAGCAGCTTAGTTGAGATTGAGAGTAACAAGTGCAAAATGCTGAATAAAATTCGTTTCTTGCCTCCTCGTATGGTACAAGGCAAAATGTAGACATTATTACATTTTCATTCAAGCTACAACATCCAAGGACATTTCTTCGAATCCTCATTAAACTCATTCAGAGTGATTTCCTTTTTAACCAAGGTCAGGATGGTTGTCTTGCAAATCTGTGGACACTGTGAATGGGAATTCATAAATCCTGACATTGGGAAGCAAGGTTGCTCTTGCCCTACATTTAATGAGGAAAAGAAACAAGATGAAAAAAGAAAAAAAAAGAACAGTCTTCTTTGCTTGATGGTGCTAAAAGTAAGATCTAACTTTGCTGGAATTAAAAAAATAAGACTTTTTTTTTTTTTTTAAGCCGGTCACAATGCACTGATTATGTCTCCCGTGAAATTCACCATTTATATTTCCAGTAAGCTGCTGTGTTGCCTGCAATCACTTGTCAGCTTCCTTTTCTATTGTCTGTTTAGTCTGTTGGCCCACCAGTTAAAATATATCCTGAATAACTTCTACATTAAAAATAAGAACAGTTGATAGAATGGTTACTTTAGGAGACATATATCTCATGAGAAGAGAATGGGGTTTTTTAATAGCTGTTGTAAATAAATCAGATTGTGCACCCTGTTGGACAATTGTGGTTTATTTGTTCCTGCTTTTGTTTGTTTTTTATTGGTTTGTTTGCTTTTGTTTCCTTTTGGTTGTACATTAAACTTCTTGGCAGGAAACCTGTGGTTTTTAATTAAGAAGAAATTATTTGAATTAAGCAGCCAGTATGAACATTTTGAAGTGGACTCTGAAACTTGTAGTGGTTGTGTAGCAGAGATATTCTATTTTTAAATAAATAATAAAAGGATCATAATGTGAGTTGGTATAGTCAAATCATTTAATGTTGCTGACCAACTGCTATTAGTGAATGGTTGTTTTCAGGAAAGATGGAACAGTCACAGCAGGAAAGTGTTGAATAAATATACTGGTATCAGTCTTTGGTTGACAATTCAATGTATTTGCACTACAGTGTAGATGTAGTCATCCTAGCTCCCTTTTCCATAATGACATACAGGTGGCAAGATTAGTCTGTCTCACTGTGTGTTGTGTTCCTTTGTTGTTGCTGCTTAGAAGATTTTCATGTCTCACATGATGGGCCTTTTTTTTTTTTTTTCATATTCAAGGGTTTGGGTTTTTTCCTGATTGAAGTGAATAACTAATGAAACCTGATCCTTAAAAGTGCATAGTATGGTAAGAATGCTTAGGAGGAAGGTGCTGGATTGCTTGTTGCTACTTAAGTACAGCACAGAATTTGCCTTGTCTATTGGAGACTGATTTTAGGTCCCGATCTTTAGATGGCATTGTAGTTAACAAAATAATTTTTTCTTTAAAATATTTATTTTAGCTATTCCAAGGATGTTTCTGCATCTCCTTAGGAACCTGCAAAGTTCATCTATCTCCTTCACTCATTGATCTGTTTGCTGTCTCCAGATTTCAATGCAGTGTATCAATTGCTCTTTACTTAGTTGAGAGAAGGTGTTGTATGTTGCCTGAAAAGGGTGTAGGTGTTTTTGGTTTTTTTTTTCCTTCTTCTTCATTTTCGTTATGTTGACTGCTCAGTAACTCTTTAGCAGCAGAAAAACTTAATGTAGGAGAAAAGGCATCTTCATATCAGTAACAGGCACTGTAGAGCCAGTCCTCTGCTGAGCTCTATCCCACTTACCTCTGGACATCAAGGAATGCCTTCAGTCAGCAAAACTGCAAATACTTTCCCATACTGGAGTGGAGAATATTAAATAGGTTCTTTATAGTGTGTTGTTTGGCATAAGAGTATATTTTTTGATTAAATTACAACTGTTGTAGTGATCATACAGCATCAATCTCAGTACAAAATGAGTGAAAAGCAGATAGTTTTGTGCAGCAGGTCTGTGAACTCAAGGAGTCTGGCACAGTGAGCAAAGGAAGTCAGCCCGACTTCTGTAAGTAGACTAGGCAGATTTCCCCAAAATTCTTAGGTATTTTAATATGAGGAAGGAGTAATAAAAAATAGAAGTTGTTTTTTGACACCATTGTACAGTGTCACTCCACTGTAATAGTTGCAGCAGTTGCTTGTGCCTACTGGATTTATACATAAATCTATTAACTTTACCTTGACTTACTAAACATCCTATAGGATGTTTAAGGCACCAATTATTCTGGACCCTTAGACCAAGGTATTCAGAACCCTTAGAACCCAGTGGTTGCAACACCAAGGCAGATTCAAAGAACTGGTGATATGGAACTGTGTATGAGCTCTTCTTGTCAACATAAGTGATGTACAGCAAAAAATTAAAAAAAAAAACAACCTAGAAAACAATCCAAACAAGCAGAAAAAAGCCAAGCAAAAGCCCCATTACAAAGTAACAAACTGTATTCTCTTTAATATCAGAATTTTTTTTAGCACCAGTAACATTAAAATTCTATATAATGCCATTATAAGCCATTTATACTTTTTAATAAACATATACATTCACTGTATAGATGTGATTTTACACAGAAGGTAGTAGGAAGAATTAGCATTAATTGTGAATTTAGCTTTTTTTTTTTTTTTTTTAATTTAAGATGTCCACAGAGGCAAAGTGAACATGACTATGTTTCCCTTCAATAAAATAAAGGTGTTTTGATAGTAACAATTGTAAGCCTGGAGATTACCCCTACCCAGACATTTATTGCTTTTTTTTGGGTTGTGGGGGGAGGGTGGGGAAGAAGGGGGTAGAACCAAAACCAAAAAGAAAGAAAAAACAAACTTGATGATCTTAAATACATAATAAACATACAAACAGCAATCATGGGATTCCAAGGGAGGGTGGGCAAGGAAGAAATGTCAGAATGTTTATCATACAGCTGTGCCAAAAGTAAAGGCTGAATGAATGAGATGGAGATTAAAGCCAGTAGTTCTGAGCCTGTATTCAATCACTGCAGTCACTCTGTTTGCCTCCTGCATGCTGATGAAGTGTCATGAATGGTCCCATGTACTTTCATTCCAATATATTTCAGGCAGTAGTGATTATTGCTTGTACTCAGCTAAAGCTTGAAATAACTGGCAAACTCTTGCTTAGCAACAGAAGGTCTCATCTTCTCTCCCTTGGGACCGCTAACTCAAAAATGTGCTACTTTTTTTAAAAGTTAAAGTTAGAAGGGGGAGATGCTTTATATTTACTTTTTCCCATGATAATTTAAAGGAGAAACCCCAAACTAAAGCCAGAAAATTACTTTGTTCCATAAATAATTATTGACTAGTTTATGAAGTCCGAATCAATTTCCTTTATAACACATTAAACTGTCCTGTAGTTGGACAATTTTTATACAGGTATAGCTTTTATGTGTGCTGAGAGAATAGAATCCCTTTACTTCCTTTAAACAAAAGCTTTCATAGTGTGTTTTGGTAAAATTCTTTGGAAGTTATTCATGCAGCATTAAATCATTTAATGTTTCTGCTTATTTTTAATGTTTAGACAAGAGTTTTTATTTTTTCAATGATCTCAATCCTAAAAGGAAAATGACTGCACATTTGTTAAATAAATGACAAAATGTAGAACATGGCTTGAGTTGTAGATTTCCAGCAAGTGTACTAAAGAATTCATTAAAAAGTACAGCAGCATTATTCTAGTGTGAATTATATGCTGCTCTGTAGGTTTCTATTTTTGGTTACCACAAGATGGCAAAGCAATGAGCACACAAATGCAAGGACGAGTGAGTTTCATAATAATGTGTTCTGCATTCACACTTCATGCACATCAAGAGAGAATCCAAGCACAGCAGGGGTGACAATCACTCCAACAGTCTTTTGAAATCAAAGTACTTCCTCAAGAATGTCTTTCCAGTGCTAATTACACTCTTCTATTGTGGTTCTTGTATTGTGCAAAGTAAAATGTTTACACTGTCACTGGATACAACCCCATCACTGGAAAAATGGAGGGTAAAATTGATCAGATTATTAAATGAATTTGTCTTCTTTTATGTTTTGCAGGTTCTATTTTGTGTTTAGGGCTTAAATATCAAAATCTGTTTCCTTTGTCACCAAGAGACTTTGGCAAGTATTCTAATTTTTCACCAACTCCCGAGAAAGTCTCTTTACTTGAAAGTTGTTGCAATGTGGAAAGGATTGGTTGCCTAGACAGCTTGAGGTTTTTCCCTTTTTTCTGTTTCTTTTTTTTTTCTTTTTTCCCCAGTTGCATACTGATCATGCAATAAC
The DNA here is from genome assembly GCA_013396995.1 of Dicaeum eximium. Classification (NCBI taxonomy): domain Eukaryota; kingdom Metazoa; phylum Chordata; class Aves; order Passeriformes; family Dicaeidae; genus Dicaeum; species Dicaeum eximium. The sequence continues at coordinate 168,943 of VWZP01007629.1, read as the reverse complement.
TATTATCAGTGGATTTTCTAATATGAGTGAGGCAAAAAAACTTGAGACATGGCTTATCCCAGGACAGAATAGGGTGGGATACACATCTGCGTTTGTGTGTACAGCCATGCATTTTATGTGTGTAAGACCATATATACAATCTCAGCAACCACTGTGAAACTCTCTCTGTGTAGGAGAGGATGCAAGATATCAGTTATGTAATGTCTTAAAAGAGAGGAGAAAGAGTTTCTGGGTTTTATATTTGCCTGACAATGCATAGGTTTACGTGAAGGGTAAAGGAACCGATTCAGTCTTGACTTTTATTTTTATCTTTACTGCTAGGCTTGGTGAAAAAGCTAATTAGTAGGAAGTGGAAAAGGGAACTACTAAATGCCATTTTCCATGGCATTCTGGAAAGGCTGGCAGCCCGCAGGTGGCCCCTTTACTGGGCTAAGAACTGTCTGGATGGCTGGTCCCAGGGAGTGGTGGTGAATGGCATTGCATCCCGTTGGCATCTTGTCACTGGTGGTGTCCCCCAGGGACCAGTGCTGGGCCTGGCTCTGCTCAGTACCTCTCCTGATGATCTGATGATGGGATCAAGTGCAAATTCACAGATGACACCACGCTGAGTGGAAGTATCTATTTGCTGGGGGTAGGAAGGTTCTACAGAGGGATCTGGACAGACTAAATCTGGATCTGTACATCTCTAAATTTTCTGAGTATGGAATAGACTGCTACAATTTCTAGGTATTCAGAATTTCTATTCTGCATTATACATACAGATGCTACATATATACAGCATTTAGATCATTGATACATGTAGTTCTGTATTCTCTTAAGGAGTTTAGCATTGTCAGAAATAGTTTATTTGTATACCTTACTCTTATTAAACCTTTGGATCTATTACTGTATTTGCTTCTCCAACAGTGACCAGCTTCATTCGATTGAATATACCAGAAAGGAGGTATTAAATATAATAACTTTGAAATACACTTATATCAAGAGAGTCATGGTACAGAAAATTGATACTAATATCTAAAACTGGGAAACTAGAAAAGAGAAACTGTCTACTTGAAATTGCTAGAATAGATGTGGTGTGTCTGACGTGTTTTAAAGACTAAAATGTCAGCAGCAATGCATACAAGAGTACAGATACTGTGTATGCTCATTTATACCCACAGTGTACACTAGAGTATTCTGGAACATTATTATAATCATTTAATCATAGAATGATTTAGGTTGGAATGGGTGCCTGGGAGTTATCTAGTGCAAAAGAAAAAGAAAAAAAAAAATAGAGAGACCATAGAGTTATCATACAGTGCACAGCCAAGTGCAACACTGAACAAGTGTGGCTCTGGTTTTTCGTGTACCTCTGCCTCCTGATCCCGGGGCACTTCTGAGCTGCTGCCATCACCTGTGCTACATACAAAGTCATACAAACTGAATGGTTCTTACAACAGAGCTTTCAGTTGGCTTAAGAATTCATTTGACATATGTCCTTAGTTAGAATGACAGTTATTAAAGATGCAACAAATTTGCTAAAGGACTGGTGCTGGGAGTGTGGAGACTTTTATGCAGATGATTTTTTTGTTGTTGCTGTTCCTGTAGTTAGTAGTAAAACTTCCATTGATTTTATTGGGAATGGGATTAGTCATTGTGAGAAGATTCATGTTGTACAGAAAATGTGCTACTTTTTCACTTAAGACTAGGGAAGGATTGTAGTTCTTTAATTCATTAGGTTTTAGCAGATTAGAAGAATTGCATTTTGATTAATAGCACATCCTTATGGCTTCAGGTCTGGGCTACTGTGGGTTTGGTGGTGGTGTAGTTTCACTGCAAAGAGTGTTCTGTACTCCTGTAAACAAGAGCAAAATGGTTAGCTAGTACAGGAGATATATGACAACATCTGAAACTGAGTCCCCGTCTTTTGATTGCTGTGTTTAGATTGCCATTTCTACGTGCTTAGAACCAAGACTATGTAATCATTATTTAATACATTCTTTAAGTTCAGTGATAAAAACAGAGGCACTGCTTTCTGTATTATAAATGGGCTCATGTTTCTCTTGCAATGTGGTTGTGATGTTGTCTTTATTACAAAATTACTGTGTCCCTCTGCTGTTGTCCACCCCATATCAGACAAAAATATCCATGTTTATGCATCAACATACACACAAATAATGTGATGCATAGTTACAGCTGTGATTAATCATTCAGTTCACTACACTTACTTGCCCCTTAGGTAATGCATACTTGTGTTGGCCTATTTTCTGTAGAGATAGCCTTCCCAATCTTTAATCTGAACAATTGGATTTGTCTTGGCGTCATAATCACTCTCCCTTTAGCTGTTGCTGTATAAATTCTGATTACCTATACCTAATTAAAATAACTTTATTTTGTTTGAACCTAATACATTTTGGATTTGAGGCATTTAGACAAAAGGTTATATGGCCTTTCAGAAACCCTTTTTTAATGAAATATTTATTGCTAGCTTTTCTGTTCTAGTTCCTATCAGCTTATCCTCGGTTTTCATTCAGGTTTCTATATTGCCATTCAGAAAATTAAAATTAGAAGGGCAGGCCATAAGTGATCAACATGACCATGTATATCTCATATATGTACATTAGTTGCTTGATATCATTCAAGTTTTATTACATCTGGTGAGAGCAAACATTCATCCAATAAATCTTGCTTTACTGCTGTCTTACTCTTCCCTGTGGGATCATTCTCCTCTCTGTGAGTTTTATACTTTCTCCTGCTTACATACCATTACCACAGGAGCACATTATCAGTATCACTGATCTAAACAACTGAAATATATTCACCAGTAGGAAGGCAGAAAATGTTAACGCTTCTCCATGATTTTAACAGTTTTCCTTTATCTTTTCCTCTGTATGAGGAGCAGCATTTAGTTACACTCAGTGCTCTTTACCTTGACAGTTTTCTTTTTGTCCTCTACTCCAGAAAATACTGGTTGGTGCTACTTCAGTGTGACACATGGAGCTGATCAAATGTCACATCTTAGCTTTTCTTATTAGAGTCTTAGCTGGTGAAAGATGGAGTATAGTTTATAATGATTTCTGATGTACTTAATCCCAAATTTAAGAGGAAAATTTAGTGTCACCCACCAGACACAGTCAGAACACTGAAACATTGTCTACAGTCAGCACTGTGGTGTTAAAGTTCTAGCAAGTAGATGAGAACAAACAATGCAAAGTACAGCCAACACTCGACTCAGACCTGACTTTTTTATTTTTGCATTCCCTTAAGAAATAAGTGGGAATTCTTACACAGGTAGTTTCTGCTATGAATTTTTCCTCTGGCTTGGACTAAAAACTGTATATTGTAAATTAAATATATTGCACCATTGACTAATGTATGATAAAGAGCAGGCTTAGTGATTCACTCTGTGTTATTAGTATAACAGTATTGTGTGAGGAACCGTGCTAATTGCTTATCTTGTGGTCAATATGAGAAGCAATGCCTTCTACATAATCTTCAACACACCCTTCTGTGAATATCTGTACATGTGTATGAGTTTATCCAAGTGTGTTTGTGTTTAGAAAACTTACCTTCAGTCTATTCTACATCTTAGAAAACATATTTCATGATCGTACACCATGAGTAATAACAAATTTAGTTGATCAAAATGCTGAGCAAATGGTGTCAGGCCTCATTTTTGTTCCTTTTTATTAAAGATCCTGAACTAAGGAAGTATTATTTATTAGGCATTCATTGGGAAATTGATGGCATAATTTAACTTTTTATTAGCTAGTAAAACTGATAAGCAGTACATAAAAAGATGGACCTTGTTATAGAGGGAATAATAATAATAAAGGTTCATTTAAAGTTTTTTAAAAGGTCATCAGTGAATAGTCTTTGTGACATTGCCTTCTATGATATGAACACATGTCATACCACATAATTTTTGGTTCTGTTCATAGATTTGTTTGTGTTTGTTTTGCCACCAGTAAGTCCAGCAGAAAATGAATTTGTACAGTTAAAATATTTTCAGGTTTTCATTAACTTGAGATTAAGTCTACATCAAGTGTGAACATACATGACGTACTTTCTTTAGGCAGAAGCCCCTCTATATGTTGTAGAGTTGCAATAATGGAGTTGTGAGTGTGCAATGGTTGAACACTTAGTTGTGTGAATGGAAGGCATTGTTCCTGGTTAATGGGACACAGGAAGAGATATTGTGTATGTCCGTAATCTTGAGCTCTTTACTGATTGGTAAAGGTGGGTGGGGTGACAGTCATCCTCATTCACTGCTCTCTCTTTGGGTAGCCTTGGATACATGAGCAACTTAAAAACTCTTTTTCTGACACCCTCCTCTGAGTTGTGCAGAAGAGAATCTTATCCCATAAATGGTTATATTCTTGGAGGACTAGAAATAAGGATATAAAAATCATGGATTTTATCCATGAAAACTTTTCATTTCTGCATGCACCTGTTTCATAAGTCATTTTGAGCAAAACAGATAAAAATGGAAAATGCAGCAGTGAAGCTGGCCCAGATAGAAAATCACTCCTCCAAGTCTGCAGAACATCTGAGAATAATAGCCAGCATGCTCATGCTTCTCTGTCACACTTGCGTAAAACCTCGTTCCCAGACAAACCTGTGAAATGAAAGCCATCACTCAAATTAATCAGCTAAGGAGCCTGTCTGAAGTTCACTCCTTCTGGATGGTGCTGAAGTTGGGTATCAGTCTAACAGAAAGGACATATTTCTTCTGCAGACTGTATGTCTCTTTATCTCCTGCCCTGCTGCCGTACCTGGGGCGGTGGGGCTGTGCCGATGGGGCCGTGTGCTCCGCACAGCCCCGCAATGAGGGCGCTCCCTGTGCCCTGCTGGGAATGGGGAGGCTCTGCTCGGGTGGCACCAGAGCTGGGGGCCAGAGCAAAGCGGGAGGAAACAGCAGACACAGCAGGTACTGCCTGCTCTGCTCTGCTCTGGTCCTGATGATGTGCTTGATTTGAGCACTCGTGCTAGCATCCAGATTAGAACACATGCACCATAAACTTCCTTTATGATCACTGCAGACACACTACAAGAGATGCAAATTCTGCCTGTTGGAGCTTTGGGCTTGAGGATTCTTTGTCTGCTCAAGATTCCCAGCATGAGACTGATTTGGATTCATCCATAATACTTCTAATTAATGTCATATATTTTTCAGTGGGACTATTTCTTCTCAGGTATAGTAAGACATTCAGAATTGTTGAAATTTGTTTTTTTCCTTTTCCCCCTTTTTTTCCAGTGTTTACTTTTGCTGTGTTCCTAAAATAAGTTTATATCTCCCTGTGGTTATGTGTGAACTGTTGTACCTATATGTTCACAGCAAGTGCAGCATAACCAAGTCTTGAGAGACTTTATTTTAAATGGAGAATGTTTATGGACTTTTTCTGTAAACAAAAAAGATGGTAAAATAATTGCCCTAGCTACTAGAACATTTTGTCTGCTATCTAGTGACTTCAGGGTAAACCTGCCATCTAGATTACAAAAAAACCAGCTGCATTATAAGTGTCATTACTAGAAAGAAAATGTTTTAGGGTTTTTGTCATAGTCTTTTCCGAAAAGGGAAGAGTAGTGTTACAGGCAGTAGTGAAAATAAACAGCCTTATTTTAAAGAAATAATTTAGACCTACTTAGCAGGACAGTAGGTTATTTAGTGTGATAATAGTTGTCCTACAAAAATGACAGAAAATTTTCATAATTTGAATTTTTTATTCATACATAGGTATGAGTTAGCATATGGCATGTTAACAAGGCTGGATAGTGTTAGGTAGTTGTTGTCTTCAACTGCCTGCTTTGGCCTTCAGGTTTTGAAACCTGCTACAGGCACGGAATAATGACACACTTATTTTTGCATAGGATATAACTTAGTTCTTGATGGATGGTAATTAGACTTTGGGGTATTGTTTCTGCAGTTTAAGGACTGAGACATATCAACAGGATCAATAAAACAAAATTTCAGTATGTTAGTTCTTTCCTGCATGACCCTTACTGGACCAAATTTTACCCAAAACCTGCTGTTGAACCCAGAATCTTGCAGTGCATATCTTGGTACAAGTAGGATGGCTACTTGTATGCTGACTTTTTAAAGGCTGTTCATTTGTAAGTAGTTTTCAAGTCCTTCTAGAATAACAATCAGGTAATCCTAGGACAATGGTTTGATAGTACAAAGGAAAGCCTGAGAAGTTAAAAAAGCTGTTTACCTGAGTGGCTACATTATATCTACTTCTGATATATGACTTTATCTGCATGTTCTTTCAAACTGATTTCATACTCCCTGCAGTGACATATTTTGCTAACACAACAGACTTGTTCCTTCCTGACATACAGCTTCTGGCTCCAACAAATGTCAGTAGCTTTTTAGACAAACCTGTGCTTTTTATTCCTGTCTTTCTCAAGAGGAATATGAGCATCCCTCCAATAACATTTTTTCCCCTATGGCAATTCTGTTTGTTTTATAAACAGACTAGGTTTATTTTACATGTAGAGGCTGGTGAAGACATAGAAGGATTTTTTTGTTTTCTTTACTTTTTCTTTTTTTTAAATTTTCTTTTTAATTTAATTTTTTTTCCTTTTTTTCCCTTCTTTTTCTTCCTTCTTTTTTTTAAACTTTTTTGATTTTTTTTAAATTAATCTTCTAATATTTTTAGGAAAGTCATAGAATAACAGCCACTTCTTGATTTATGCAAATAAGCAAAGCTTTGTTCATTCCTGAATTCCTGGAGTTTTTTTCCTTTCTGTAACCAATCGAGGTCTCCAGAAGCAATTAACTAACCCCTTGGAGCTGCAGGTCCTCCTTGGAGCAGCTCTGTGGAGCTGAGATTTGCAGTTCACACTGACTTACACAGAGGCAGAAATTGCTTAAAGAAAAAGGACTCAAACACCTTGTCATTTCTACATATGCAGTATGAATTATGTTTTAATGTAATAAAGGAGGAAAAACTGGTTAGAACTAGGTTCCTATGTACAAATAACTTGTTTCCACACTTATTCATACATCCTTGACTTTTTGAGCTTTTTCTGGTCTGGAATTCCCCTTTGTGTACCAATTCTGATGGAGAACTCCATTTGGAATCTGAAATCTTGCAGTTCGTTTTTACTGCAGTTTTGTTTTACATTTATTTTTCTTTCCCTTGTGTTTTTAATAGCCAGATATAGGGGAAATTATTCTTAATTATACAGCAAAGCATTAAGCAATTACATGCAATTGCAGTATCAGGTGCAATAAGTTAGGGCATTACTCTTATCAGGGAAAAAATGAAATATCAAAATGGGCCCTGAATGTATCTTGAATCTCCACAGACTTGATTTTCTTTTCTGTGCAACTACTTAGAAGACTAGCATCTATCTTAATTAAAATTTACTGCTTATTTCAGAATGGAAAAGCTGAAAACTATTTACTTCATGTCTGTGCTATTTATGTGCTTGAGATGGCTAAGTGGTAGTCTGAAAATTGCAGTAAGATTAGTAAGTACTAGGGGACTATAATATACTGTTTCATTGCAGTGGAACTGAAAAATATTTGAACTAAATATTTAAAGGAGAAGGCATTAATCATATTTTTCTCATTATTCATAAATTTTACCTAATTAAGTTCTACAGTGATTTTTTCTTCATAAAATGGGCACTCAAGCCACACCTTTTGAGATATATTCTTCTTTAATACCATAAAATTCAAAATCACTCCTTTTAAGATTGAGAAGCTACAAAGGTCACATTGTAATGTTTATTCTCATCAAGTATATCTCTGAACCTGTAATGAAGTAAATGTAAGGAATCTTCTGGAAAAACTGTACTGCTTTTCACTCTACTGGGCACCTGTGGACTTCACCAATAGATTAGGATTATCTAAACTAGTTAGATTCAGTTTCAGTAACATTGGTCCTGTCTTCTACTGAAAACATAATCATACCCTCAAGAAAAACTGGTAAAGCCTGTTTTAAACAGGTTGTCTAACTCTACTAGCATGAAGAATTTTTTTGTGTAGTCTTGTTACTTAAACATTTGTTTCAATAAAACAATGTAAGGTCCAAAATGATACATGAAACATCTTGGAAACAAATGCTTTTAATGTCACTGACTCTGAAAAGAGGAAAGGGAAACAGCATTATTTCCTTGAACATAATCTATTGAAAAATTGAAGTGCCTTTGTATCACATAAGTTAATAACTGAAACTATGTTCTTATTTGATAGTTATTCTCAAATTGTGCTGATTAATTTGAAAAATTTTTCCCCATACTAGCTGAGCCAATTCTGCTCTGTTACTTTTTTTTTTGTTTTTCAGAAGATTTGTGGAAGCTGTTCTTTCTTATTTAATGCTAGTTGTATTTCCACAAATTTTACTATTGCAGCTTAAACATGAGTGTAGTTCTTTGAGGCAAACCAATTCCTTGCCATAATCTCCCTCATTGTGAAATAAAGTTTAAAAAGAAAAGGTGAATGGACTGTCTGGAATTAGATCGTGTTCAGTGTAAGAGGTCTTCTTTCAGGACATTTTCTTTGAGGAAGGATGTATGACAAAAAATTGAGTTCTGCTTAAACATATGCTTTTTGTATTTTAAATTGAATTATTTTTAAATATTTGTTACTCAGGTTAATGTCAAACTGCAGATAATGACTGACACTAAGTACTTCAGTTCCCCCTGATTTCAATAGGAATTGTTGATCCTCAGCTCTGCTCAGGAGTTGGCATGGCTCTGTTGTCAGAAAGACTTCAATATTGTAATAGAAAACTACTGAATGTATTCCTATGATCTGATTTTGAAACAACTCCTGCATTGTGTTCACTGACAAAAGCATATCTGAATCTAGCCAAGAATTTTAATACCATCTAACTTAATGCATTTTGAACTAAAAGAGCTTGTGTTGCTAGGCATCAAATTGGTGATGCATGGAAAAATTGTTCACTGAAACTATAATATAAGCCTGCATGTACAAATCACAAGTAGGTTTTCTGGATGAGCATGACATCTAAACCCCTGTAAAAATCTGTATATTTAGATCAAGACTTACTTTTATTGTATCCACAGATTCCATTAGTTCATAATTTGATTTTATTTCTTTAAATGAATTTAAGGTAAAGCCTTCGGCTTTACAATAAGCATAAATTAAAAAAAAACTATCTGTAACTTGATTGCTGTAGTTATTGTAGATTATTTAGAATTTTATTTCCTATTGAAGAACAGAAATATTTTTAGCCACAGAAAAATAAAATATTATCCCAAGTGCCCTCCATGTAATACAAATATATCTACTGTTTAAGGTTTTTAACTATTGCAGAAAATATAGATCTGTCAAAATCTTTGTTCTTTCAACAATGACATATAGTTGACAGAAGAGTCTTAGTAATACACATGATAAACATTTGTTTTTAAGCTTTTCAATAACAAATAATTTTATTTCAAGAATGCAGGTACTAAAGATCTTTTAAAAATATGTTTAATTTACCTTGAGATATTTCCTGCATGTTTGCTTAATTTATGTACCTATACTTATGGTTCCTACACACTTCCTTGAAAGTCTCGCAAAGAGCATTTTGAAGACTGATCACAAGTGGACTTTATTTAGAAAAAAACAAAAGAAGTGCTGTATACAGCAGTTACTGTAAACAATTTCAAGATACAAGCCAAGAGCACAATCTTGTTTTCCTTAAAATTTTAGCAGTTGTGCATTTTTTTTCTTTACTTTGGCTTGCATTTTTAATTCATAATCCTGTGTTTTTCCCTTTTTTTGAAATAATTCCATATAGAAGCATTTATGTTTGGGGTGGGAGAGATCTACTGGCATTTTAAGAACACAGTGCTACACTATGAAAGAGCATTAAAGAGCTGAAACTTTTCTCTGTTTAGTAATCAGATGGTGACAACACAAAATCAAATAAATTTCCAGTGAGGTCTTAATTATTGAGTTCAAATTATAAAATATTAAAAATATTTACATATATAAATATATATAAATATAATAGTAACAACAACAAAGAAATATCTACTAATTAACTTGAAAAGCTCCAGTTCTATGATACTTCTGAAATAATCTTCATGCTTGGTTCATAAAACAGTAAAACCCAACATTTTCTTGGAAAAAAACTTTGGGAAAACTTCTTGGGAAAAAACAAGGCTAGAATGACTATTCTTTCATGATGCTTGTCTTTTTTTTTTTCCACCAAGATGATTTTGTTTAGGTTGGAGGGTGGTGAATTTTTTTGTGCAGTGCAAGTACCTAAAGAAAATATTAAGTGTGGAGCCTTTTTGGCTATTCATGGACTGTGGCTCTTAATATCTCAACTGGAAAAACTTCAATGAAACTCCACCCATTGCTGCCTTGAGATTTCTTCTCTGGCTTTAGGAGTGAAGCAGAGCATGTTCAGAGGCTCACTGATGAACAGCATTTTTTCATTACCATCTCTGAAAGAGGTCACTGTGTTAACTTCCCCGAAAATGAAAGGTATCCTAATTTTTGCAATTCAGTACTTGCAAGAAGCATATTCATTTAGTTCCATTACTTTGTACCTTATGTTTCTAGATTAAATTGTTAAAAAGCCAAAGTAGCACACGTCATCTAAGTGAGGTACTCTTGTAGACTTGTCCTCTGCCTAATGAAAGACAGAGGACATGTTTTACACCAGGATGACTCTCTCTCTGGAGATGGCCTTCCATAACCTTAACTAATACCTTTCATGCTTTACAGCCATCTAAAGCCAAGTAGTACTGGATGTGCTCTCTGCTGCAGTGCTCAATATGCTTGCAATCTTTGCAGCCTGTGACACAATTAGGAGAAAATATTTATGCCAGATATGTAAGAGCTCCAGTAGCTCTACAACAGCTTACAATTTTCTTCTGCTACAGAAAAAAGAAAAGCAGCACACAAAATATCTTTGTATAGCAATTACTCTTGTGTAGGTATCCTAGTTTTCAAAATTCATAAAGAAAATTAGGTCACTATGCCTGGAAGAAGTTATCAGTTCTGAAAATCAAAGCTGAACTAAAATTGTACAGGTACAAAAGCAGAAAATATCATTAGGTGTTCTTATTGATACTCATTGCTCACAGTCCCTGGAAAACTCGTTGCCTTCATAAATTATCTTGACATAGAGCTTCATTGTTTTTATTCTCTGAGTATAGTCATTATTTGCCTTCACTGTACTGTTAGTCTGGCTCCTTTCCTCTGAAATGAGAGTTCATACAATTATTCACCTAGATTGTATGATTTATCATAGCTTTTAATGAAAGAAATAATAGTAGAAAGACTCATGGATAGTTGAGAGTATGGAAACCCATACACTTAGATGTGTCATACTTAAGCTTCCACATTTTTGTGGCCTAAGGCATCAAGATCTAAATGCACCTCTGATTATCTTTTTTTTTTCACATGATCTACCAAGACAGCTATATTCCTTAGGAGCAATACATCTCCTACAACCCAGAATGAAAAATATTAGCACCAAGGCAAATGGTTTGTTTTTTTTTTTCTTCTTTTTTTCAGTTCAACATGTTTGAGTGTAGTTGGATCTCCTTTGTCTTTCTCTAGAAAATTATGTGCCACTACCTTTCTTGCTGAACCTTTGCATTTTAATCCAGTATTTTTGAATGAACAAAGGAAAGAAAAGCAGCATATAATAGATATAATCAATATGTTTATCCTAAGATGTTTTTATTAACAGACTGGGTAGAAAGGAGTAGAAACACAGGACTAACCACAGCTCTAAGTCTAGCTGCCAGCAGCCATTAAACACTGTGGTGATAATGTTCTCTATTGTGAATATAATATATGTGTTTGTAAGTGCCTAATGTGTATTACATACATATGTCATATATTTACATTAATTTGTAGTACCTTGTGCCATACCCATCCTTGAAATCTTCATTTTTGCCATTTTTTAATTCATTGCAGTGTAAGAATCACAAAAACATAAAATTTAGGTGCCTTAGGAGTGAATGAGACACAATGTTGCCTACAAGTCTACAATATTTTGCTGTTCTACACAACAAGCATCTTAACTGCTTCTGAGAAGAATAAAAAGAGCGTTGCACCTTTTGACTTAAAAGCCATTCATATATATTTCAGGTTGATTTGGTTTTATTTTTTTAGTTCTGATGTTATTATAGAATTTTTGCCTTTTTTCTCTTTTTATTTAAACAGCATAAAAGTTAATTACCATGAATATTATTTAAATTGCATTTTTTTCTAAAAACAATATTGAATTTTTCCTGTGTGTTTTTTGTTTTTTTAATAAAAACTAAACCATTGAAAGCTTGTGATTTGCAGATAGTGTTGCACGTGTTTACTACTGCGCTATAAACCTCAGAAATTACATGTCATGCAAAGTGGTAGTTGGGATTTTTTTTCAGTCTTTCTACACATTGAAATTCAATAATGTATCTTTCCTGACTGTAAAAGATAGTATTTTGGTATACTACAAACTACTATTGGTTGTACAAGAGGAAGTGCATTGCTTTAAAAGTATGACATTAACTGCAAACTAATGTTCTTCATAAAATAATTGTTTAGAACTTTTTGATTTGTTTCCCATAGCATAGTCCAAATTCAGAATTAGGGAGTGTGGATTTCTTTAGTATTTAGGAAAAGCTACCTATATTGGAGAAGTCAATTAAAAGGAAGTAGTTACTGAGCTAAAGGTGTGGTGTCATTTAAGCCATTTGACAATTACATAGTAAATTTAGTAAAAGAAAAAAAAAAAAAAGAAAATAACAACTACATCAAATATGAGTCAGGAAGAGAATTAATTACTTTTCAGTTTAGATGAAGCAAGAGCCAAAGGACTGACAGTTTGGCAAATGTGGGCATGCTTTGAAAGGCTTTTTTCCTTCAAAAGCAACACCCAAAGCAGTTAAGACTTCATTGTATTAATGGAAATTTGGGGAAGTTTTTTATTTGCCATATGCTTTGTAACTTCTTTTCTGAAAGTATGGAAAGAGCATACCATTTAAATTTCATTGCCGTAAAAGTTTGTTCCTTTACTTAGCCAACACAAGTGAAAGTAACCTGTGTAACCTCAACTCTCTGGCTTTTACGGAACAATAATCATTTTCTGACAGAACCAGTGTGCAGGGTTTTCATGTGTCCACCACAAAGAAAAATTGTATGTCATCTCAGTTTTATTATATCCATCAGCTGGCTGCCCGTTTGGTGCGGAGTGTCTGCTGTGGCTCAGGGCCGTGGCTCTGTTTGGCTGTAACAGATTTCCTGCAGTGCATTCAGTGACTCTGGTACCTGTTGCTGGTTTTTCTTCCAGGTCAGCTGGCTGCAGGTACATGTGAGATTGTTACTTTGGACAGAGATAGCAGCCAGCCCCGAAGGACTATAGCCCGACAAACAGCTCGCTGTGCATGTAAAAAAGGACAGATTGCCGGTACAACAAGAGCAAGGCCAGCGTGTGTTGATGGTAAGAAGCAAAAATCTATTCAATCAGTTTTTGCCAATGAAAGAGTGGTGTCTCATAAAGAAAAAAACAATAAAACCATAAAAACTCTAGAGAAGAAATTTTCATGTTGTCCCAACTAACAATGGCAATAGCATTGAAATTCAACCAAAGGGTAATAGTGACTAATAGTATAGACATTTCAATTACATTTTTAAATTGGAAATTTCACTTTTGTTTTAACTTGATACGCACTTGAATGTTAAGGGCATGGTACTGTTATATTCTGCATGTGGTTACAGAATCAGCAGTGAAATGGCATTTTTCCCCCTACTTCTTATTGCTTAAAACATTAAAAAAATGCAGAAAGCAAGCCACAAATGTCTTATGCCACTGGGAGGCTAATGTGACTGTTCCTGTGTGATATTTAATGCTGTTGAAGAAAGCACTGATGCTATAATTGGAATTCAGTATCTGAAGGTACATCACATGTCCAGTATTTATTCTCTCTTTTAAATGATATTCTGTATGAATCACTGCAGATATTCTGATAGCATGTAGTTGGAAAACTGCTCCCATACAGGGAGGTATGAAAATGTTTCACTTTGAAATAATGTTTGAGACAAATGAAATTCTCTGTTATGTTAACAGTGGGAGACCTCTTCAAGAGAGGTCTGCCCTGCAAGGCTTTTAGCAAGCATTAATATTAAAAATGAAATTGGAGACGTATTGAAAAGAATAATGTAAAATTTTATGCTTTGATCTAGTTTCCATTAACAAAAGTAAAAAAAAAAAAGATGCTTATATATAGAACTATAATAAACATGGATTGGCTTTGAATACTGGCTGGTTTAAGTCCTCAGATAAAAATATTGTGGAGAACACCCTACTGTTGCCTCAGAATTTGGTTGCACCAGTGATTATCAAAGAAGACAGCTCAAAATGAGATTTCAAAGCCAACTCAAAAAGCTAAATATAGAACATCATGCACATTCTATTTTTACATTTTTCTTTCACTGTTTTTAGCACTCTTTAAGATAGATTCTTAGCTGTCTCTTTCATTATATAATACTATAGTAATTCTCCTTTCATGTTTTATTGTAACATCATAAGATGTAATTGCTTAAGAAGGGAATGATTTTATTGTGCCATTTATAGTTGTGACTTTAGGAAAAATGCTTACTACCAATTAAAATATTCAACCTGTTTCCTATTTTAAAACAACAAAGTTCTAAGCAAGAACAAAAGAATTTTGCACCAGCTGATGTGAACAAAATATAATTTTTCCTTGGTCAGTTTTGGCCTATGGTTAGGTTGATTTGCTGTAACTTGAGTATCCAAAGGTAGCTGCTAGCATCTCCAGTTTTTCTTTATACCCAATAAAGAGCAAAAGGTGCCTTCTCAGAGTAATTTATCTCATCTAAACTCCCTAGGATAAGTCAGATATATCACTCCCTGTTACATGCTGTTTGTCTGCCTTGCCTTGATACACCTGTGAGTGTCTTAAGGTGAAACTTAGCTGGAATGTAAATGTCGCTAAGAAGACATGACTATTTTTGCTGAAAAAGGTTGGACCAGATGATTCTTGAGGTTCCCTTCCTACCTGGTATTCTTTGATTCTGTGACATGCTAAGATATAATAACATGGTTCTTCATTATTTTGTGAAATATTTATATTTAAGATGTTTAGCCCTTTGCTAAGAATAACTACAATATATGTAGGACATGCTACTTTATTTTCTGAGCACTGTTTGGGATATTTTGTAATCAGAGCTCAAAAATATTAGTAATACCTAGAACTGAGTATTAGGTTTCCAGACTAAAATGAAGGCAAATGGCAAACCTTTGATCTGTAGGTTTTTTTAATGAGTGAAGTTAAAAAATTATTTTTACATACAATCAACACTATTATATGGGAAAGAATAAACAAGCACTTTATCTTGTCTCTAACCTGCTTGCAAATAAAACTGGCAGATGAATTGGCCACTGACTGACAAATATCCATTTGTGAATTTACCAGGTTCATAGTTCAAAGAATGAAGACTGAATTCTTCCATATTTTTATACACACTTCTAAAATAAATTTTTTCAAACACAACTACTTAATGTTTTATTCTGAACATGACATGAATGCTACATAAAATTATATAGCAGAAAGCTGGTTTTGTCTCCAATATTAAGCCAAACACTGCAGGTTTAGGAATGTAACAACCAAACATAATTGCTGGGTTGTTGTTTTTTTTACAATAAAGAATCCCATTTTTCAAACAAACAAATAAATCCTTCTCTGAGCTTTCTTAAATAGGACGTAGAATAGGACATACTGTTGCAAATTTTTCTTCACCTATATTATAGTTGATGTTGAGTATATAATTGTTATTTGACATTTCATTTTTGCTATCAAAAAGAAAAAAAAAACTCAAAAATTTGGTTCTTTTCATTTTATTATTTATATAGTCTTGATTTTAAAGAGATTATATCTAAAGTGAAGTTAGACCTTAGACCTTTAATGCAAAGTCATATGTGAAGGAAGCAAGCATTGTAAGTGTGACCTGCTAACCCAAATGTGAGAAAACATTGGCTAACAATTTTGTTGCATCTTCTGGCAGGAGAGTGGTTTAAGAATTCAGTACAAAAGCTGGTAATTTTTACAACCTTAAAATGCATTGTGTTGTACCTGGCTACAATTTTTACAATGTTCAATGGAGAGAAGTGTCTTAGAATATATTCAGTTGTGTAGTATATTTCCTGGAGCTTTGAAATGCAAGTGTCAACTTTGCAGCAAAAGGAGTAGGTAATTTAAGGGCTCTTAAATCTTACAAACATTGGGTGAGATTGCCCTTGTCAACATAGCTCTTAGAGTGAAAGTCCTGAGTTGATTATCAAAATCCACTCTGCTTTCCACTGCTGCATCACTGAAGATCTTTTCCTAAGAAAGAAAACACAGTGAATGTCAGCTAGATAAAACTGAAATTCTTAGAAATGGAAATACACTGTTTAGAACTTGGTCTGAGCAGTACATGAAAAACAGGGATTTTCTTGAAATATTTCCATGTGATGGAGGAGGTTGATTTAATTTGTATTTTTTTCTAGCAGTCTTTAACTATGGCAGATTGCTAATGTATTCTGAAAAAATGGCATCCATATTCACCCTGATTTAAAGCTTGATTTAGTGTTGATTGCTTCATTTCTACACCCACAGAGTCATAATGTATATTTGGTATGTTTGGTTATGATGTAATTTTTATTCATGAATGTAGGGTTTGTGATATTATGACAGTGGTTTGCCTGCACTTTTCATTATATTATTTTAATTTGCCACTGGTGTTCCCTAGTCCCATTTTTGAGATCAAATTCCATAGCAATGACCTCAGTTGCATTAGTTTGATATGATATTTTATTTCAACATAGCATCTGGTTTATCACCAGTGTAATTTCCCTGTGTGTCAGTTAAGCTCCATCAGTTTTTAAGCTGGAACCAGTGAGAGGTTGGAAGACAGCAATTATTCTTTGGTTTTGTACAGTACCGTTGCTAATTTAAATTTGTTTTAAAGCAAGTGATGAAAAGTCTTTGATAAAAGTTTGTGAACAGATGCACCCATGATTGGTATTCTTTCACAAGAATTGTATAAATCTGAGAACAAGATTTGTTATGCCAAAGCATTTCTTAGAATACAAGGATAGTACCCTGAGAAGTGTGCAAAGAACTTTGAAATGTTTAATAATTCCAGTACTTACATCTAATATATATTTATAGGTAAAAAATAAACTGCAATTTTGTTCAGAAAATATAAACAGTTGATGAGAGGAAAAATGGTATGAGAGAATTAGTTTATTTGCCTGAGAAAATTGGGGTGGCAATCATTAATTTGCTTACCTAAATTCTGTGATTAGAAGACTCTTATGCTCTGGTTTTGAGTACCAGTTATTTTTGTCCACTAAGTGCTATGAGAAATGTCAGAATGGAGATCTTAAATTTGTACAGTTGTAGGTCAGGTAACTGAATTCAAAGTGTTCAGACAACTTTTATTACAAATCAAAGTGTGATTTGATTGGTTTACTTGTTTGTTTGTTTTTACTTATTGAAGTTTTACTAATATTTAATTGCTTTTGCGAGCATTGTAGCAATATTGGCTTCTATAGCATGTTAGTGTATAGAAGTTGTTAAAACATTATGATTAACATGCTTTTCGCTTGGCATTGATTGATTTTGTTTAACACAGACACTCAGGATCTACAAGGAAGCCCCATTAGTTTCAATCAATAATTCCCTGCTCATCTTATTATCTCTGGGACTCTGTAGGGAGGTGTAGGGGTCAGAACTGATCATTAATACAATCCTAGGTCATGCACTTTGAACAAAACTGCTTAATAACTGGAAAGCTTCATAATTCTAAAGAATCTTAGACATTGGCAGGAAGCAAAAAAAAAAGAAAAAAGAAGAAAACAGAACTATAATTACATTAAGAAATGAGAATTTTTGTTTTTACATTTAGAATATTTAATATGCTTGCTATTGTAACATTTATGTTATTTTATTATTATTTATTGCAGATACTTCAAATCTTCCTTCACTGTAATTATTATATATTTTACTTCATTGCATTTAAAAAATGTCTCTTTAAAACAAGTAAAATCAAGAGGAAAACTAGTATGCATATCAAACTTATTTTCCAAAATGGCTTGAAGAAATAATAATTATTTTCTTCTTTTCCTGGTACTAACTCCCACATACACAGTCACAAAGCATCTGTACTTATAGATGCACCAGAGCATGTACAAGGCTTTGTTTTCTTTCAACTACCTCTAGACAATTCCATCAGAACTGCAGATTTTCCTAGTTACTGATATGGAAGTAAAATTGTTTCTATTACTCATGAGTAATAGTCCCTTTCCTATGCATGGTACAGACACAGTCTGACAATTTCCACCTTGCAGGTCACTTTTCATTTGGAAACGCACAGGAAGTTTCATTCCAGTTACTTTGATTTCTGCTCCAAACTAAGGGCAATATGTGACATTCCAAAAGAAGTTGAGTGAAATTTCTTGCCTCAATAATATCACAAACTTAGTAAAATCATGTAAACATGTTCACATTGGATACCTTTGTTCTCTTTGATCATGAATGTCAAGTGACAGAGATTGAAGTGTGCCTGGGGAGTGAATGTTCAACCCTGAGACACAAACTGAGCAGTGCTAAATGTAAGACACCAGTAGCTGCACCATCAATGCCAACAGAGATGTGTCTATAAGAAACACAGGGAGGTAAGTTCGGTTTCCTCTCTTGACTGAGAATGTATAAAAGGAATAACCAAACACATGATATAAAAAGCAAGTGACCAATGAAAAATAACCCCAAAACTTTGCCAAGAAAGGTAGCACACAGATTGATAACTACCATAAAAGAATACTTTAATGAACAAGGATTGGTAAGAATTTCACTATATTCTGAAATATTTGGTACAGAAATATTTATATTTATATTATATTTACCTATAAATTGCATTTTTTTGGTTTTTTTTCTGCTTGGGTCAGGGTTCCAACATCTGAACTCAAACAACTGAGACCCCATCTTGTGTACTGTAGCAGTTTTGGGTGCCTCAATAGGAGGTGGACATCAGACTGTTATAGTGTGTCCAGAGACTGACCAAGATAATGAAATGTCTTGAGGGCAAGACTTATGGAGAGGCAGCTGAGGTCACTTTGTTTGTTCAGCTTGGAAAAGTCTGAGGGGTGACCTCATCTCAGTCTACAGCTTCATCAAGATGGGCAGGAGAGGGGGAGAGCTCATCTCTTTGGTGACTAGTATTAGGATCCAAGGAAATGGAATGAAACAGCATCAAGGGAAGGTCAGATTGGACATTTGGAAAAGGTTCTTCACCGAGAGTGTAGTCAGGCAATGAAAAAGGTTTCCCTGGGAAATGGTCACAGCATCAAACTGGTCACAGCATCAAACTGGAGCATTTGGACAATACTCTTGATCACAGAATCACAGAATCACTGGGTTGGAAGAGCCCCACCCCGTTTCCGTGATGGTGACTACGTCACAGCTCTGCCGTTGCACCACGGCCTCCAGCTCTTCCTGTTTATTACCCGTGCTGCGGGCATTGGTGTACATGCACCTCAGCTGAGCTCCTGATTTCACCCCATCTCAGGCTTCCACCCTTTGGCCTCCTTCAGCACAGCCCAGCTGCATCCTCTTCTCCCTTCAACCTAGTTTAAAGCCCTCTCAATGAGTTCTGCCAGTTCATGAGCTAAAATCTTTCTGCCCTTCACAGAGAGATGGAGCCTGTCCAGTTCCAGCAGGCCAGTTCCAGCATGCCATAAAGGTTGCCCCATGATCAAAGAGCCTAAAATTCTGCTGATGGCACCAACCTTTGAGCCACTTGTTGATAATGTGGGCTCTCCTATTCCTTTCATCATTTTTCTCTGTCACCAAAGGGACTGAGCAGAACACTACCTGTGCTCCTGCCCTATCAACCACTTGACCCAGAGCCCTAAAGTCCCTTTTAATTGTCCTGATGCTCCTCTTTTCCATCTCATCACTACCAGCCTGAAGTATCAGCAGTGGGTAATAATCAGAGGGCTGAATTAGCCCAGGAAGTCTCTCAGTGATATTCCCCTACCTTGACCTCAGGGAGGCAGCAGACTTCCCTGTGGGATGGGTCTCGTCGATATATGGGGCCCTCTGTTCTCCTCAGAAGGGAGTCACCCACTACAACTACCCTTCTTTCCTTTTTAATGTTAGGGGTGGTGATCCATCTGACAGATGAAGCCTAATTGGTCATATGGTTTTGTCTTAGTTAGTTCTGAGAGGAGCAGGGGTTGGACTTGATGATCCTTATGGGTCCCTTCCAGCTTGAGATATTCAATGGTTCTATGATTTGATGACTGGACCTAGCATAAAGCTGCAGACCAGTATTTTGCATAATGTTAGTCTTTTCCACAGAACAGTTCATTCATAGCAGTCAAGTAGCAGGGAGTAAGTACTGATCACAGCTTACAAGTCAGCCACAGTATAGGTTTATGGTGAGGGAAATAATGCCAGGATAAGAGTGAATAAAATGTCATTGAAAATAAAATACTTCTTGTACTTGTAACAAAGACCTGGAAATACTTTTCACTTATAAACATTCTTCTTTAAGGTTAAACCTGACATCAGTATACTGTTTCAAGTCAAGAGATGGCTGCCTTTTTAAATTATAGGGCAGGGAAATATTTAGGAAAGCAGAATTATTTATGTGATTTGGAAGGTGGCCAGGAACCAGGCGTTAGCACTGATACTGTGCAAAGAGTGCTGAGAGAACTTTATTTGCCTCTAATGCTTAGTGCCTTGCTTTCACATTTTGTCTGAAAGACAACACCTTCAGCCTCCTGGTGTTTGATTGGATGCATTAGTTCACCAATGCTAACAGCTTTGTTTCCTTTACTTCCTTCACATTCCTATGCAGTCACCCATGTAGTCTAATCCTCTTTCATCTGTGTGCTCTGATGGCAGTTTCAGCACAGAAAAATGGTTAGAGGTTATGTGACATTAGATTGTGGAACAATTTTCTGAGGAAGTGACTAAAAGCCTAATTAGTACAGACATTTTAAATTGAACTGGACAAAATAACTGGAGAACATATTCTGCATTAGCATAAGCATGCACGGAATCACTGGGCAGGGTTTTCTGTGCTTGATATCTTGCGGCAGGGCGCTATCAACAACCACAGCAGTCTGATTGCAGTCTGATTCATTACCTAACTTCAGGCAATAGGTCAACATGACATGCCTAAATTCATGTTTGGTCACTGTAAGCTCCTTCTGCATCTCCCTCTGCAGGCAGGGGGCTGCAATGGGCATTTCAGAGATCACGTAGGGTCACTATTGGAATCACTTCTGAAAACTTCTCTTTTTCTTTTCTGGCATTAAAGAGAACATGGGATGACTAGCAGATAGGTTTTCTGCTTGAATGTAATGTGTGTAAACATTTGAAGTCATCAGCTGTTCTGATTGCCTTCTGGAAAAGCCACTGTCTTCATTAGAGGCAGTTTAAAGAAAAAAATGTAACATTTATATTATCCCCTCTGGATGCCATCCTACCTTCCAGTTACCCCCAGAAGAGTGGGAAAAGAGAAATTTCCAAAATTATTCATGTGTGAAGCTGGGTTTCTGCCAGGGCAACATGTATGTCTCCAGTGACTGTGAGAGAATATAGAGAGATGAACTATAGCTAAATGATATTTTAGACACTATGTGAAAGTAGCATGTTGAAGGAATTTTCCCCCCACCAGTAATCCCATTAAGTGCAAAGAACTATAAACAAAAAAAAAGTGTTTCATAAAAGTGAATCAAGAAAGGCTATAACATGGTTAGAAATGGCATTTTAAAGCTATGTACCACTCTTTTTTAACTTAACTTAGGTTTAATATCTGTGATGATAGATGATGTGTCAGAAGAATTCTAGAAAATGTTAAAATTGATTGCTAAACTAATGACAACATTAACAGCACTCCTATATCAACACCTGAGACAGAGTAGTTAGTGCTAGGCATTTTTGTACATCTCTTTCAGAATAGTCTGCACAGTGCTGATTCAGGGAAAATATCTTTTCTGAAGACAGAACCTTAGAAAGCCACATATTTATGGTGATACAAAGGAGTTGTGCTTCCCCTGTGGTTATGGGATGAGGTCATATTGGAGGAAAAAAAAAAATTTGTGTCATAAAAACTGGCATTTTCATATCAGAAATAAACTTTAATATGTCTTTTTTTTTTATTTCTCTTACTTGTTTTACTTATTTTTTGCTGCTGTGTTATTTTACAGTGTCACAGACATGCAAAGTACTTCATAAGGCAGTTTCACACAGTCCTAGAGTAAAAACTCTTGGCAGTCTAAGGATAGACATCATTGGTGATACAAGGCAACAAGGATATGTAGCTGCTTCTTCTTGTTAATTATCCAGATTCCAGGGAGTAGGATAAGGACGAAAGCCCTCACAGCTTCTTTGTACTCTCCAATGAGGTGGAAGTGGAAAAGTAGAATTTCCATTCGCTTGTTTCAGAGTGTGTCTTTTGAGAGTTTCAGGGGTTTATCTAGCATCCTGCTGAGAAGGGCATACACAGAGAATTTCCACCCATGCTCGTCCCTTTTGAGAGGGCAAGGTTCAGCCCCAATTGAATATGAAGGAAGATGTATCAGTCTAGACTGTGCATCACAAAGGAGAAAAAAATTCTTATTTGGGATAGAAAAAAAAAAATTAAGTGTTTCAGATAAAGAATAGAACTGATCTGGAGTTTGGTTTTTTTAAGGAAGGAAAGGCTTATGAATTGGTATTTTTTCAGTTCTCTCTGTAATGTTTTGGTGCACTAACTAGCAGCGACATTACAATAACGACAGCCAATGGAAATAATCACCTGTTTTCTCTCCCATTATATCATGTAACAGTCTAAAAAATTGGAAGACTCAGTCCTCCTGACCTTGAGAATAATCTTTTTTTTTTAAATTGTATTTTCTTATTGTATTTTAAAGCTTACTGTCTGGAGTCCATGTAATACAGATTAAAATAATTCAAGAAAAGGCTTTCTTTCATAGGATAGATGTCTTCTACACAAAGCAGAAAGCATATTTTAAATTTCAGGCTTCAGCTTTGCATGCATTACTGAATTTTTAATTTTGTTAAGCATAAAACATTGAGGGCTTGCTAAGAATATTGACGAATTCTGAGCAGCTTTTTAAAAGAAAGTAGTTATCCTAGACACAGTATTGACACTCTTGCTTTAACAGCATTAAGTCAGAATTTTGATGTAAGTTTTGGAAGTCTAATCATTATATATAAGTATAAAGCCAAGGGAAATGCCAGCCTCAGAAAAGAAGGCTGCAGTGCTGAGCATAGGTTTTGTGAAACTGGTTCAGGAACGTATAATGTTTTAGCTAATAATGTCAAGGTTTTCTCTGTGCATTTCATCTCAGAGAAATCAGGAACTCCCATAGATGTCTGTCTCTTTGAATCTCTATTTTTGTATAGATTCTATCTGAATTTTTATTTTCAGCTGTCGATGACCTGCTTAGTAACTTCAATGTGAATGTTAGAAGCTCCTTGTTGAAGTGGGGGGCAGCAGGCAGATAACACAGGGTTGGGGCAGGAGGACATTTGGGTTTAAAAAAGCTCAGTAGGTCTTCACTGCTAGAAAATACTGCTGGGCTTTTAGTACCAGATTTCCTGAAGAGAAATTCTTACACTATGCTAATGAACTGGGTTTTGCAATTTTGCATTTGTCACATGTCAGAAGTGGAAGTCTTGGTCTGTATGAATATTTTAAGTACCTGACCTCTGTTCATTTGAATTCACATCACACTTTAACTTTTGTGATTTCACCATCCTACACTAAAAAGTGCTGAGTTAGTGTTGTCTTTCTTTACCAGTGATATGAACGACATTATCTGCAATTGTTGGTGTTAACTCCCAGACTTGCTCGATGAGTTTCTCAAAGGGGCTTAGGTTTTTAATACCCGGAGGCAGGGGCACAGGAGAAACATGACATTCTCAGGAGGCTGCGCAACAAACTTTTACTGTCAAACTTTAGAAAATAAGGGTTCTTGGCAAATTTTAAAGCAAATATTCAATCCAAACAAAGCATTTTGCATGGCTTTGACTTAGAAATCTCTAACCCATCCAACTTTAAGTTACCCAGATTTTAAGAGGAGAAAATTAGGAGAACGGAGAGCAGGGTGGGAGTGACAGGGGAAGATTAATAATCACTGCTTGAATTCCAGCACAGTTATAGCTACTGTAAAATCGAATGCTGGGCCTTGCCCACGTGTGCCTGTGTGCAACTGCTATCATCTGCTTTGTCTCCTGGGGCAGTCCCCTCCAGGTGGGGCCTCTGGTGTGCCATGGCTGGCAGTCATTCGGGGCTGGACAAGAGGCTCCACAGTGCAATGTGGAATAGTACAAATCCCGCTTTTCACAGAATTTTCCCTGCCTCTTCTTCTTTAAGGTAACCTGAGTACAGCTAATTTTGAACCTCTTTGCACAGTTTAGAACCCTTTGGTTAATATAGCTGGAAACAAAGTATGTATACTGAGTTTCATGTTGCCTTCCGTTATGTAGGTACTGTGCATAGCATGAGATTTTATTTTCTGGTAATTACATAGTGTTCTTCATACTTATCTCTATCTTACAGTTATATATATATATATATATATATGTGTGTGTGTGTATATATATATATACACACACATATATATATCTTTGTGTATAAATATATAGAAAATAGAAAATCCCTTTATATTTATATTATCATGTGTCAATGGAGTGAATAAATTAGAAGCTGAAAGGCCAAAACACAAAATTCTTCCCCAACATTTAGTGCTTCTGCTCCTATATTACTTTCCTGGTCAAGGATGACTTTGCAAGTAAAAAAGCCTCACTGTTGCACAACAGTGCATTACCTAGCAATTGTAATTGTCCTAAGCTGGTAATTATACCCATGAGAGTAGTTTCCAGGACAAGCCAGAGGACTCAAGTCAAGTTTAAACCATTGTAAGGGCCCATCCATCTATTACAATGTCTAAACTAATTTATTATGAATTAAGTGGTGCCAGTTCTTTGTGTAGGGAATTCTAAAATGACATTGTGTTCAGTGTGCAAATAAGGATTATGGAAAGGTTTCTGTACTTGAATTAGTTTTTGCTTCTCTTTCAGATGTTGATATCTGGAACATGAGCATGAGTCTAGATCCTATTATAGAATTAATAAAATAGCCTACCCAGACAGAGAGACATGATTCCCATCTTGATATTCTTATAATTTAAGGTTCACATACTTTAACCTCTTAGTCAAATTAAGAATGCTATTGAAGCTAATGAACCTGTTTCCTTGAATTTGAATTTCCCGGATCAGTACTCTTTTGGATAGCTAGATATAATAAAAAAAATATAATGGGATCAGTGCAGTGACAAGCTTCCCGTAAGAAAGAAATTTGAAGAAGATGTTCAGATTCATGTAAGAGTAATTTGAAATTCTTTGTATAAATGGTTTCCCTTTTTTCTAATTTTTTATGGAACACTTGCTTTAAATACTGTACTTTTCACTGTAATCTAGTAATAATCTACTGCATGCTTTTATTTGGAATAGAAAATTTTAGATGAGTAAGACTAACTGCTTCTCAGTTTGCGTTGGATATTTTCTGTACTCTGATTTTTTTTTTTTTTTTAATTGTGGACTGGTAACATAAAGTTTCACTTCTATTTATTTTTTTAAATTTATTTTGCATTGAGTTTGCCTATTAAAATAAGGAAAAATAACATTCCTTTGATCTTTGAATTCATATCACAATATGATGAGATTTAGAGGTGTGACATCCGGTTGGAGTGCCCCTGCTAGCTTCAATATTCAACCTAATTTTGGAGTATTCTTCAAAGTTATGGAACTTCACTTAAATATTGATGTGCATAATTTTAAAGATTCAGATTTTCAATTCCTATGAATTTTGTGCCTATGTACAGTATTTTCCAAGTACAACATGTTGCTTTTTATTTTTATTTTCCCAAAACATAAAATGTTGAGATTTTCTGTACTGAAAAACAGTGGAATAACATATTTGAACATAAATGAAAATTACAGAAAAGTTGTGTATGATAATATGATATGCACAGGCTATCAATTATGAAAATTCATCAGAGTATATATATACACATGATAAGCATAAAGAAAAAGAAAGAAGTAAAGATTGATATTAAAGCAGTATAGATTGATATTAAAGCAGTATAAATTTCTTGTGATGTCTGTGAAAGTGAGGTTTAAGAAAATTATGAGAATATTAGTAAATATGCTCAAATATACTAAAATATATTGGATTATTAACAGTTTTATTTTTTCCTTCCCTAGATTGTCCCTTTATGATGTAAAACTGAATCCACTTGAATGGTTTTCAAAAGATTTTGCCAATTGAAAAAAATAATTATTCATGAGAATGGAAATGGGGTAGACACTCTTTTCCCTCTCCTTACCCTCTCCCCTCTTTTCCATATTCTTTGCATGCCCTGATTTGAACAGAAGAAGCTTCCACTGAGTACTAGAGTATGCTTTCTACAAAGTTATTTGTGTCCCAGATTTGTTGACTGTATGATACCAGCTAGAAAATCAGCTGCAGTCTTGGTGTTCAGCGATCTGCAGCCTTGATAGCCATCTGTGTCCATAATACTTTCATTAATAGGGTGTGCTATCATCACACCAGAATTTCATTATGCTGCAGAGGCTGAGCAAGGAGAGATAACCAGTAGCTTATAAGAGTTGCATTAAGAACAGTCATAGACATTTTGAGAAAAATAAGGCAAAACTAGTTCTGAAGGCACTTTCTGTAAGATTAGCAGTAGCTACTGAAACCAAATTTTTGTGGGTTTTTAAATGTATTTTATAAGGATTCTTTATCTACCAAAGTATTTAATCATTGATCTCAGTAGAGGATACTGATATCTGTTTCAGGTATAGATTGCATAGTTACTATTTTCCAGTAGACTTTCAGTAGTAGAGTTGCAGATGTAATCACGAATAAAGATATTTTCTGAAAATTGGTTGTTGCTGCTGGATTCATCAGCATAAAAAGAAAATAACACTTTCCATACCCTTACTGGAAAAAAAAAAAAGTTCTCTGAGATTTTTCAGTAGCCTATTTACATTGGTTTCATAAAGGCATTTTAGGGAAAATAATAATGTGTTCATAACTTAGTTTACCATTGTTACATTCTTTCATCACCAAAAGTATATCTCATCCTTTATAGCAAAATGAGACTGGACTCATGCCAAAGATTTTGACTTCTTAGGTCAGTCAAAATTAGTAAGATTAGAAAATTAATTTGATGCATCTATAAAAGATGATTGCAAGGTTCTTGTTATTGTTTGTCATGGCTGCCATGGTAGTGTGCAAGGACAGTCACAGTCCTTTATTATGCTGCACACTGTAGAAACTCTAAATAATAGTTAATCCCATTCCTGAAAAATTAAATATAAATAAGATGGGGAAAGGGCCAAAACTTACTAGAGAAAACATGGCACCAAATAGTCTTGTTCAATGCTTGTTCCATTTTGTTAATTTCTGTAAGGGTGTAGTGGAATTAAGTTGTGCTGAGAGCTTATAGAGCCAGATGAAAGCAATTTATGATGGAAAGAGATTCTGAAGGGAAAAGGTATGAAGGGGATTCAGCCATAGAAAAGACCCTGAGAAGTTTGGGTGTGCAGTCAAGCATGTGAAAGAGAAGGAAGAGTGAAGGGCCAGAGCAAGTCAATACAGAGTAGAGGAAGTCCTGTCAGCATTTTAACAACATTTTTGGGCTTCCAATAATCTTTTCTTTTGCTGTTTATATATGTAGTTACATTATTTTTAGGATATTATACTGTGGTTTTTTCGTGATGTTTACTTTTTGAGTTTTGTTTTGTTTTTGTTGGTTTTTGGTTGATTGGTTCGTTGGTGTTTTTTTCTTTTCGTTTTGTTATTTTAGTAGTCTTGTTGGATGCTGGACTACTGGACTTATAAAAAGAAGCAGGAGTGTAGAAGAAAGAAAGAAGACATAGAGGGACATAGAGGATGAGGAGAGGGTGGAGTCAAGGACAAGAAGCTAAATCCTGTGGCCTGGTTAAGTAAAATTAGAGGTTGGCTAATGAGGTGAATCAAAAGGCAATACAGAGGAACTGAATAATTGCAGTGGTGATAGCATGCCTTTCCAAGTGAGTAAAAACTGTAATTAGCTCTGAATTTAGCTGAAATAAAAAGAACAGGTATAGATTCACCTGAAGATAGAAATAGAAGCCCATTTTGTTCTCATATTTGTGAGGGACGGTAGAACCAGGAACCAGGAAGGTGAAACAGGAGAAGTTAATATTGCTGTGTATCTCTGAATATATCCTTACTTTTGCTTTCCCCTGAGCTACTTTTTAATTTTTTAGTATAAGAGAAATAGAATTTGGTTTTACCAATAATGCATGCTTTAGTCAGACTGATTAATTAAACTCCTAAAGGAAGACATTAGTGAATGAGTTGAGTTAGTCATGTTGCTCCCTTCTTCAATCTTCAGCACTTTTCTCACAAACCTATTAACAGATATTCATCGGTTATTTATCCTCTTACAAAAAGAACTTGGAAATACCCGCCATCACCTAAAACACAAGATAAATATGCCTGCCATCCAGAGTTACTTGACATCCAAATTGGTGTAGGACTTTTAATTGCATTTCTTCTCTTGTGTTCAATGATAAAGTATCTTCAACATTTTGATGAGGAAACCTTTTCTCCTGCAATTAACTGTTGTGCAGAGCTTTCTTCAGCTACTTTTCTCTCCCATTTATCTTGGATGGACTGTTCAGACCAGGGTGTCCTTCATCTTTTGTTGTAAAGTAGTTACTCATATTTCTAAATATAATGTGAATTAAAATATGAATAAATCTGTTCCTCTTTGCTTCTGTAGTAGAACAAGGACAGTATAGATAATGTTTTCATAGACATTCATCTTCTTGGCCCATTTTTATCCACAGTGTATGCTTTATACATATCTGTAAAATTTTTTGGTTTAAAAAATATGGATAGCTCCTGAGCTTCATGAGACAAGGTGAGTGGATGGAGTGTTTAGAGTGGAGAAGACTGAAGTCAGGACTGAAATGTCAGGATGGGTACAATGGAAGATGTGATACTAAATATCTCATATAGAGAGATAGCTAATTTAATAGAAAACTATTTACAGTTTTGCAAATGAGAGAGAAGTGTCATCTCACATCTGCTTCAGAGTACATGCTTGCTTGCTGATAACTCCAGAATAGTTATTCAAGTGCTAAAATCCATTATTCTTCATCCTTCTGCCCCATCATAATACTGACTAACGATCTTGTCAGGAGTTGACAACTAAGTTCACAGAAGTCTTACTGGTGAGGATTGAGGGGTGTCTAGTAATGGTCATATTACAGTAGCTTAGAAGGCAAAGTTAGGAGATGGCAGCTCTCTGTAGTCCATTATGCTGTTATGCTGGAGAGAAGGAAGCTAATGGGGGCACCAAGAATTTAGCAGTATTAACACCGGTACTTTCAAACAACTTACTCATAAAGACACTGCATCCTCTGCTAGGCCCTCAGGCCATGGGTTGTCTCTTCAAAGTCTTCAGAGTTTGTTGTGTTGGTAAATTTTGTATTAAGTCCTTTGTTCTTTTTTTGTCTCTTCTTGTAAGCAATGGCTCACTTTTCCTGTGGTGCTCATAATTGTGTATGTGCACATATATACATGTCCACATGAGGTGTTCCAGTAATCAGACCTTATTTCTTCCTTTCTCTGAACACTTTTCTTTCAAGTGCATCTTTTCAGTTTTAAAACTGCTAAGGTAGATACTGGGGCTTAAGTAGCTTTGCAATAGTGTGCTTTTATTTTTCCTGTTTTGTTCTCTGTTCTTTTCTTAGTAACTTGTATAATTCTGCTTCCAGTTTTGACAGTTACTGAGCCCTGGCTTGATGTTTACTTTGAAACATTTCTGGTTTGATTTCCAGATCTCCCTCTGAGATGATAATAGCTAAATTAGAGTACATTCCTGTATATCTATAGCTAGAGCTATTTTTTTCCATGTGCATTACTTTGTTTTTATTGACATTGGATTTCAGCTGCCAGTTTATCATCTGATTTCACAGCAGTAAGGGATCTTTTTGCAGCTTTCACAATTTTCTTTCTAGCACTCAGAATAATGTATTGACATCAGCATATACACCTCACAGTTCCAGCTCAGTAAAAGCTGCAGCATCAGAGTTTCCTGGCTTTGGACATTCTGATTCCTCTTCATCTGTATTTTGTGTTGTTTATTAACAGTAAACAAGTTTCACAGTTTTCTCCAAGTAAAACTATTAAAATTCAAGTTGTCCTTGGCTTTTTAAAATTTCTCTTTCTGATCTCCATGCCCCTTTGTAGAAATGCAAAAAGCAAAGAGAACATGGATATGATAAGTTAATCCATGTAACATAAAAAAGTAATATCCCTCGTTGTTTGGAATGTTTCTGTTGGGTTGGAAGTTGCTACTAGTATATTGGGTCTTTTTTCTAGCCTGATGTCAGCAGTCAATTGCTTTTGGAAAGTTTATTTTTATTCTAGAATAATCAGTTGACTTCGCTGACCAACACTTAACCTGATTGCTTTCCACATTTTGATTTTTTAAAAATTTTTCCTTGTCATTTGGCTTTTTTCTGTAATGTAAGCTTTAATTTATTGCAAGCTGTAAACTTGTTATGATTATCGAGTGGTTGGAAATGTAATTGAGGCTGCCTTTTATGTCTAGTATTAGTTCATGCCAATTCACACAAAGAATGTGTACTGCCTGTTTACAAGAATCCTTTACCTTTAGTAAAAATACTACACTTGGCAATCTAATGTTAACTAAAATGTTAGTTACAACATGAGTCTTAATTCAAATTCATAGGAGTCAAGATTGTTTCTTTTCCCTTAAGTCAAAATACACTAAAACAGTAGGATATTTTACCATCAGCAAAGTTATAAATAATCTCACAATCTATTGAATGCCTTTGTAAAATAATTGACTGTAAATCTCAGCTTCTAGTCAAAATTACTTATGACCTCATATCTCTGAGATGGCATGTTGTCATGTTTGATACATGCTGAAGAAAATAGTTATTTTGTCAGCTTATTTATTTTGGGTTTTGTGTTTTGGACATGTTAAAACAACTCTCTGGCAATCATCTGTACAGAAAATAGGCAAAGTTTTTTGATTAGTCAAACATTAAAATAAATTCTGGGATAAGAGACAGAAAAAAAAGTTCCATTTGGGAATTCATATTCTTAAAAAAATGTCCTTCCTTGTCACTGTAAAACTTTTTTTGGTTTAGTGTTTATTATGTTTTGTACTTCTTTTATCTAGACTATGCATTTTTGGGGATCTGTAGAAGAAGTTTAGCTCCATTAGAGTAAAATGCAAGTTTTTTAGATGTATAGGTGTTTCATTCTTCATTCTTATTGGATATTTGTCCTCCTTCTACAGGTGTTTAGATTCTAAGTGCTTTTATGTTCATTACTGAATTAGTGCTAGAACAAGTTGGTTTAGTTTTGTTTGAAGCTTTTTAAGAGAATATAAAACCTATTACCTTTGAGGTGTCTTCATTCACTGCTGCCGATTAGCCAAGATTAATAGTATTTTAAATTGTAATTTAATTAGATCTATCAAATAATTCAAACAGGAAATTAGTTCATTATGTTTGCAGTTAATGGAATTGAATGTCAAGCTTGTTATATGGTATTAAAATTTTGCCACATTTAGGGTAGCTTTAAGAAGAAATACTTGAAATAGTTGGGATTCTCAGCACATACAGTTTCTCTGCCTTTAGGCATAGCCTAAGGCTCTGAACATTTTTAGCAAGCGGAACTCTATTAGAATCCATTTTCATAAATAAAAACAGAATTTAAGTTATTCTTCCCAGGGATTAGCTATCTGGGACTATTCAGAAATGTATTTATATTAGTATTAATTTCCTTAGCATGCTAATTTGATTTTATTTCACATTTGTATGCTCAAGTACAAACTCCTCTGGGGCCATCCCATGTCAATCAGCACATGGAAATATTTTCTTTTGGTTCCATTTAAGCTATGCTTGAAAGAAATTCACAGAAGTAGATCTATGAAGTATTTCCAAGGGATTTAAATTCTCAACAGTTAGCTTTACATTTGCTATCCATATTAACAAAGTAACATAATCACACATCCCTGTAAGCTTATCTTAATTTTACATATGAAGTAAAAAAAATGAGTCTCTTAAGATATTATTAGAATAGGTTACATTTCATAGCAGATAGGAAATATTAGTCCTATTAATTCCCTTCCAACTATTGTGTCCTGGTAGAAATCCCTTCACAATCCCATTTTTCCATCAGTGAGGATGATTTGTACAGGATACAGTTAAGTTTCTGGATTTCAAGCAGTTTTTTCTTTGGTGGGTATATTTATTTTGTCTTTTATTTTCTTTTTTTTAAAGTGACTAATGTATTTCTAGGTCTTCTTTAGAGCAGTATGAATAGATGATGATTGTTTGTCAAGGAAGGTATAAGAAAACCAGTAAGGGTGGAGAAAGTAACTTTTACAAAGGGTAGTGGTTAAATGATTGTGTTCAAATATGTCACATATATGCACCAGGCTTGTTTTCTTCAGAGTGTTTGTGTTAGCATTCCTCAGATGCATATGAGCTCAGTGAGTAAGCAAATAAGAACTGGACTGATGATGTATTAGAACAAAAAGCACGATAAGGTGAGCACTAGTATTTTTCTGTGAACTGCCAAGTATACGGATCCAGAAGCATGATGGAAAGCACTGGTAGTGACGTTATTTTTCAAGATTTCCTTCAGCATTTCATAGTGTAATAGCTTTTAAACTTTACTTCTTGTTTTTCAAGTGTCTGTTCTACATGAAGTCTCCTGTGCAGTTAGTCTTCAGGAGCTGGTGGCAGGCCTGTTTCTCTGGCCTTGGTTCCAACCTTGTGTCCAAGACAAGACCCATGTTCTGCACAGTCTCCTCTGAGTGTTCAGAAAATCCAGTCATCCACAGGGTGAACTCCAATGTGTGTGCTCTTGAAAGTCAGACAGAGCTATCTTGTAGTTTTCTACATTATAACAAAAACCACTGCAGTTTCTTCTGTGCTGTAATGTATTATGTTTTCATGATACATTCTTGTCTGCTCTTTGGTAAAATCTCACCTGAAGATTGACAGTCAGCACTTCAGGCAGTGGTACAGCAGAGTTTCCTCCCAATTACTTCTTTATTTCTCACATAATTTATGCCCTGGAAAATGTCCTCAAACTAAATTATTACTTTTAAGTTTTGTAGTGAAGCAAGGAGAAGCTTTATTTAAAATATATTTTTAGTTCGAGAAGGAAAAACAAAGTCCCATCTCCATGTTGTCTTCAAAAATTCATAAATAGATTTTAAAGATTTCACTAGTTTAATTTCCTTCAAAGATCCTGTAATTCTTTTCAGAATCAGAAAGCTGAATAACAAACATCTTCATCTGTAGAAGACCAGTTTTTCCAGAAGTTTTGTTACAGGAAACCTTTGTCCGAGGAAGCTCATGACAATTTTTCATAAAATGAAAACATTGTTTTCTGTAATGCTTCTATCAGTTCTGTCACTTGAAGAAGATTTACAGCTGAAATGCTGGCTTGGAAATGTTAGTTTGCTTCTATAAGATATATAATCTTTTATCTTTGAAAATAATGAATGATGGAATTACTGTTCAGTGTCTCCCTAAGTATATGATAAGCTTTCCTTATATACTCTAACCACATTACCAAAAATTTCAAAGCCAGGACAGGTCCGACACTCCAGCAAAGCTTCATTTTTAGGGATGTATGTAATTAGGAGATCCCTATGTGCAAATCCCATTTCCTGTGAAGTAGGATACATAAACCTTTTCTGAAACCTGTGGGATCTAAAATTCATAGGTAGAAATAATGGGGACTTGTTTTCTTTAAAGTAAATCCTGAATTTTTTTGAGCTGTGGTTCAACTATCAGACTGGTGACTGCTACAAGATAATTTATCTCCATGTTATGAAAAACTAGGCTAAAAAATGCTATTATAAATTCTAAATAATGCAAAACTATAGCATTTAAAGATTTGAGACTTCTGTAAATTTTGTTCAGTTTGTAGGACTTTCCTGATAGAAGAAGCACCTGTAAGGTTTTGGGTTTTTTTTTCTATATGCAGATAAATGGTGTATTCTTTGAAGAATGGTAAGATCTGTATATGGCTGTCAGCTGCAGGAATGTTATCATTTTCCCTTGAATGTCAACACAGGGTAACTGTCTCAGATTGTGGTTTGCCAATAATAGGGATTACTACAATACCACTACCATGTTTGATTGTTTGTGACATCATAACAATATCTCAATGAATTATGAGGATTAATCAGTCAAAATGAACCACAGCTCTTAATGCATAAAATAATACTAGCTTAGTTTTAAAAGCTACAGTCTCTTTAATGTTTTTCAGTCTCTTTAATGTTTTTCTTTTACAGATTTAACATTTGGAATTGCTTCTGTAGCAAATTAATTATGGTTTGCTCCACATTACATTCAAGTGTAACAAAGAACTGAGCTTAACACTCTAATAGAGCACAATCACATATATTTGTTTCTGTGGGTAAAGTATGTATATTTGCCAACTTTGTGCTTCACTCCTTCACATACAAATTATATCAGTACATGTGCAGCACTTACAGCCTTTATTCATGCTGCTACATTATGCTTTAGTATTCAAGATTTTAGGATTTGACAGTTTATAGGACATGAGAGTACAGAGCATAATTCCTTTTGATTAGTAACTTTCAGCAGTTGAGATGACAGTAGCTGAGATAAATGTGGGTGTCTTGTAGCTGGCGTTGTTCTGCTGGGGTTACCGGTACTGGTATTACGATGCTGGAAAAAAATATTTGACAACAGCAGTTACCTGACTTCTGGAGCAGGAGGTGGAATGGACAGCAACTCAAAACACCTGGCAGGAGTAATATATTCCATTTTCGTTTCTCCAAAGAGTTATTTAAACAGGAGTGAAGGAATATAAACTATATCTAGCAAAATGCCAGTGTAAAAGAACAAGAACACCTACTTGCAGTTAGTAAAGCAGTGAGCTTTACTAACTCAACACTGCCATAGCACATGCTCTGCCTGCACAATTCGGTTTTGTTACCCAAAAAATCATAGGTGTGTTTCATGTCCTGCTATACTGTTTCAGCTCCTTAATGTCTAAATGGAGTATCAACACTTATATGTATGTTAGAAAACAGTGGCAGCAGGACAAGGATTTTTTGTTGTCACAGCTAATCATGAGTGATTAAAAATATCTCAGGTTTTAATACTGAGATATTTTGTTAGGTGGCATAGGGAGAACTGTGTTAGTCAGCTGGGTCATTGGGTAGATTGAAATGTCACTTAAACTTCACAGATTTTCAGAAATGTTGCTTAAGTTAAGAAGAAATCAAAAGAGTTTGGGGGAAGGGGCAAGCAAAGTTGCAGTAAATGCAGCAAAGTCCCCTTGTACAACACGCTGCTGCCCGTCCTGTCATTGTCCAGGGCAGCACACAACTCACCTCTTGTCCTGCTTGAACACAGCAGAGTGCACCCTGCTGCTTCTGCTGCTGCACACCATAATACCAAGAAAGGCAGCAAGGCAGTTGAAGCCATTCAACCAAACACATCTCATCTAACCTTTGCCAGAGCTGCCCCATAAACAGAATAGAATTGGGAAGAATGAGAAGAATGACAAAATCCTATTTAAGCAATTTATTTCTGAAGTCTACAGCAGTGCTATTATTTTTACATACCACTGATGGCATTAGCTACAAGGGATGAATGTAAAAATTACTGTGCTTCTAAATGAGAGTAACATTACTACAGATTGCATGAGAAAACAGTACTTGTGCAGTACTATCTTTACTCATTTTAATATTGATTCTATTTAGGGTAATGCTTATGCCTAACATCTGCATTTTGTGATTGAACTAAAATATCTGAACAATTTTCTAACATAATATGTTACTGATAATATAATGGCTATTCAGAGGCATTGTCAGATACAAAACTCAGTTAAAGTAGGAATTCTTGTTATAAGAATAAAAAAAATATTTCCTTCCATGTCCAATATGCTGTAAGTGTAAGGTAATTTTCATTCATTGTGCTTATGAGAAAACAAATGAGCTTTTATTAATATATACGTCAAGCTACAAGGAAATATTTATTATTTACGGTTTTTTTCACATATAGTCCAGTGAAGCAACTACATATACCATAACACCACTGGTTTCTTAATTAGATTGTGACAGACAAGCTGCAGAGAGACCGGTTTTATTACTTTAATTTCTCTTTAATTCCATACTTTCAAAAATGAATTAAATAGCCCCTTTGCATAATAGTATTAACATGTTCTACATGGAATCACATTCCATGATGCGAACAGAAATTCAGTATTGGATTAAATAATTGTAATATCCTCATAGCTTGGTGGTAAACTCAGGCTGAGGTGAAAGTATGCATTTAAGCCTTAATCAGCTTCTTGTTTTTTGTTTTATGACTTTCTGTATGTGGAAACGGTATTTCCTGAAAAGCCTAATAATTTATGATCAGATTAAGTAATTTCAAAGAAGCTAGGAAAAAGATGGATAAGGCAAAAAAATCACATAGTAATTCCCCTTGCTAATGAAAGTTTCAGAAATCACTCCCTATTAAAAGCTTTTCTGTGGTATCTGCAATGTGAAACTGGTTAGTATGGAACCATTCTACATTTGATTGTCTAAATTTCTCTGCCAGGGAAGGGCTGTATTACACTGAGAATCACTACAGAGCTCTAGGATTGAAGGACCTAGGGCCCCAGATGTTCTCTCTTCAGTTCTGCTGGTATAAAAGAAAAGCTTAGGTGGGAGCAGATGAATCTTGCTGGGTAACACCTAGTTCAATATCTTGTGCCAACAGCAGGGATTTGGCTTTTAGGGCCGTGAGATTCACTCTGAGCACTGAGGACTCCAGGGTAGAGAGGCAGGATCCACCTGAGAAAGTGAGGCAAGAACATCCTTGTCAACAGTAAATATTGTTGTCAACATCCTTGTCAAGAGTGTGCCCAACATGGTAACAAGATTCTTCTAATCCAGGAATCTGGGGGACAAGTGAGGAAGGAGCTATCAAGAGTAGAAAGCAAATGCTTCTGAGTGAAGAAGAGGGACCTCAGAAATGACAAAAAATAGCAAATGGATATCTGCCTCAGGTGTAAGTACAGAAAGACATTGAATCTGGTAAATAGGCAGGAGGAACCAGAGCACCATGTGTGGTCATGAAATGCAGATATCTGTGGGCAGTCTTGTTAACACCTTTATTAATTATCTGAAAGAACCAATGGTCAAGTCTGCAGATGCCACCAAATTGAGAGGATCGGTGGCAGAATCACGGAATCATTTAGGTTGGAAAAGATGTCTAAGATCATCGAGTCTAACCATGAACTTAACACTGCCAAATCCACCACTAAACTTAGCTGCCACATCTGCATGTCTTTTAAATACCTCCAGGGATGGTGACTCCACCACTTCCCTGGGCAGCCTCTTTCAGTTCTTAGCAACCCTCTCATCTTTTGGTGAAGAAATATTATCTAATATCCAATTTAAACATGCCCTGGCACAACTTCAGGACCTTTTTTATATCCTGATGCTGTTTACCTGAATAAAAATACTCATGCACGCCAGTTTAAACATCGTTAAAAACTAAAGTTGCATTAAAAATTTTAAGTGACGTTCAGAATAGGAATTTTTCTGTCCTATATCATTTTATCTTATGAGGAATGGGAAAGTAAAAATCTGGGGTAAACGCTTTAGAGCATTTTAATATAATTTCCTTTATTTTTCTGTTAAAACACATTAAATTCTTTTTAATGCAGAAGTATGAAAACAGATCTTAAAACTCTGATTATTGCATTGCTAAGTGACAAATCTTTTGCTTTTAAATCTGAACCCTGGGGTTTAGAAAATGAAAGGAATAATATGAATATTTTTTATTTTGAAAACATATAAGCAACATATATTCCAGGTTTTGTGATTATTGTATTTTATTTCCCCATTAAATAGCTTATAGATCAGAGGAAAATATCCTATATGCATGTATAAATAAGGCATTAAAGTTCATGGACATTGACTCACATAAGAATATATCTTATGTAGCAGTAAGTTATTTCAAAGTTATTGAAAAAAGAAGTAACAAGTTTAATAAAGAAGCTATTTAGAAATAAAAATGTTACTTCTCATCTTGTTTTTCATCTATGTGCAATTCCATATTTAAATTTTTGGTGGTTTAACTCAGTGAAATTCACCACAACTTCAGTGGATTAGAGCTATAGACATCTTAGAAATTATTTGTTAGTAATGAGATTATACCAGTCACCTCATAGCTCTTATGGGAACACCCCAGAGACGAAAACATTAGTGTTGCTGACATTATATTAACATTCTCTTCTACATTCTCTTCTAGAAAATGCCATACTGAATGTATTCATGTGTAAAAGATTACAGAGTCCTGACACAAAAAACCGTGCCATTTGTTAAAACAAATTGCCATAGAACTTAAAAATACAGTCATTGAGAATCAGGTTCTTACCTAAGCTATATCTGTAGGAAGGTTTTAGGAACACAAGTAATGCTTAAAACAAAACCATTATAAGCATTCCATTTTAGGAATTAGGTAGGAAAACAGATCCAAAAATATTGGGTTACAAGAGTTGGTCTGTTTTCTGTCACTTTTTCGTTACAGTTTACCTCCTGAGTTTTAACAAAACATTCCTCAGAAAACTCTCATTCTTTCAAATTCCTCAACATCTTCATCAGGGCAATTATACCACAGGACCTGACTGGCCACCAGTAGCCCTATAATGCATTTCTCACAAGATGAGAAGCTTATTTAAATGCAAGAGTAAAACCATATTTTCCTCTCTTCTTTACCTCCCATTTTGCATCCAATTTCAGGACATAAGAAAAATGAGTCTGTTTGTCTCTTCTGTGGACAGTACTCCACATCATAAAACATCATTAATTATTCAGTTAAACTGGCAGGCTTTTGGCAGGACAGTCTAAATCCCAGCCAGCAGACAAGTTGATTTACTTCATGGTGCATACTGGACACCTGTAGAATTAAGATATTTAGTGTACTGAAAAAGCTTATCCTTTCTTATCAGCTGAGTAGAATATGAATATGAATAAAATATTCTATGTCCAATATTCATAGGTTTTTTTAACCTTCATTTAAAGCAAATTCATAAGTTCCTGGCTGATTCCTTCCTACTTAATATTTAAGATCATAAAGCAACAAAGTTTATTTGAAACCTGTGTGAAATTTCCTGTTTTAGCTGTTGTCTGTAATGAATTAATTCTACAGATTATCAACTAAAAGACCATAAAAATCTTAAGCATACCTCAGAAGAGAGGTTTTTTTTAGTAATGCAGTTAACTGTCTTGTTTGTTTCCCATCTTCAATCTGTCTTCACACCATCTTGCTAAAAGACACTGCCTTCATCTGTCTTTGTAAGATACCTAACTGTAAGAGGTTTTGATCAAATCACCACTCTACAGTTAAGAAGGGATGAAAGAAAACACTGAAGTCCATAAAAGCATTAGAACAATCATTTGGACGCGAGAACATTTCTGTGTAAATCCAAACCAGCTTCTTTTCTTTTAAGATGTCATATTTAAATCTTAGAATAGCAGAATAATTGATTAAATATTTACAGTATTTCTATTTCTGTGATCTATTCCAAAGTTTAGAGGTAAGATAGAATAAAGAAATTTAAAGTAAATCAAAGGAAAGTCAGTCTCAGTGAGGCAGATTTTACACGAGACAGCGCTATCCTTATAAAGCAAAATTCTCAGAGCAGGTGTACACTGAACAATCTGGAGATCTATGGATATTTTAAAGGGTCCAAAAGCATTTCTGTCAGTATTATTGTAAAGTACTACATTTAATAATATACTATTTTTTTTTTATCTAACTTGCAGAAAACTTGCTACCAAGAAGATTAGAGACATAACTGTGACTTACGAATTTTTTTGCCTTTGTTTTCTTTTCCCCGTCAGATGTTATCCATAATTGGAAAACTGCTAAATATTTATGGAATCCAAATTTATTATATCTCTTCAGAGAACCTCCAGGTTACATGGGTTTAACTCAACAAACAATGCAATTAACAAGGTGGCTTATAATTAAAATAAACCATGCAATATTATGCAGGGCGTATAAAAAAGTAGAGGAGCTGGTGTGATATTTTTTCACAAGATGACAAGCCACTGCTGCCACTGTTCTCCATAGGGCTGGCCTTAAAAGATGGGGGAGATCAGAGAGTCCAGAAAACAGATGGCTGGCTGCTGCACACACAGCCTCTAGAGAGATGGGTATAATACAGGTTACCTGCAACATCTGCCCACCAGCTTTACACCTACCAGATAGCTACAACATCCTGTGTGCCAGAAAAAGGGTATTTTATGAAATGCAGTTAGTAAGAGCATCTTGAAGAGTAGATATATATATATATATATATATGTTGTATAAATTCAGAGTTTATATTATCTCAAAGTAACATATGGTAAGTAGACTGTGTCCAATTGAGTGCAGAGTTGTGGGAGCAGACTTTCGTGTCTCCCCCCATTATTTATATTTCTTCTTAAGGTCTACACTGGCTTTAATTTTGCCATTTTTGTTACACTCATGAAAACAAGGAGTCAGTGTAAGTGTCCTTTCTTTCATACCTACCTAGCAAGTATGATGCTCATCTGGAGCAGCCACAGCCTGTATCTAATTGTGTGACCTCTACTCTTTCTGAGACACACAGAGTAGCTGCCAGCACTGAGTTCAGGTGCTGGAAGTCAGTTAGCTGTGTCAATGTGAGTTTAATTTATCAAAATTACCAACATCAGGATCTTTGTTCTTAGGGTTTCCTGTAAATACCCTGCACAGCTGGGATGGAACATCCCATCCCACGGCAAGGCCTTTGAAATAATTCTCCTACTTTAATGGTTGCCTGTGATTTCGTATGTACAGTCTGAGGAACACTGAAGGAAGCTTAATTTCCAAAATGTCTTGAATAGTAGCTGTCTTAAGTTTATGACCAGTGCCAGAAGTTAAGGATCTGACAGTTGACCAGAGAAGGTTTCATATTCTGAAATTTTCATTTTATTTTTGCATCTATATAATTAAGCCTTGCACTACAGCAGTAACAATGATATTTCACGCAGTGCAAAATACACAGGAGTTGTAAGGCTGCAGCTTAGAAAAGTCCTTATCTAAAAGCATATTAGTTCTAAACCAAGAATTTATTTATTTTAATCTTTTCCCCCCATATGATAAGGATTACACCTGTCTCAAGTTCTTAGATGAGTTGCAGTGTGTACATCTTTCTGTTGAAGTGCACCAATGCTCATCTATGATGTTTAACCTGGAATTAGTATGAAGCAAAAATGTTCTTCATGGAGTCTAGGACTTCACTTTAAAAGCATTTTAATTTCAAAGATGTTATAGTCTCTTTTTATATTTTTAAGGAAGTACCAAGCTAGGAGTTAACTATTTGTATATCACATTAGAGGACACAAGTTTCACAGTAGGTAATAGCAAAGGGCACATTTTCAGATCCTGATACTTTGATGTGTCCTCCCTACTAAGAAAACTCATCTTTACAAATTTGCTGGTTTTCTTTCATATTACTAATTTTTTTGACCAAAAGTGCTTTGAAACAGATGAGTACTGCATACAACATGTATGACTCTCTAAGCAAATTTTTGATCATCAGAATATAATATTTTCAAGCCTTATTTTGGATCTGTCTCACGTGACTGTCTTGCCCTTGACAGATCTGGTGCACACCTCAGATTTCATTTGCTTCATTGTTGTTTTTTGGTCTTCATTAATTAGGGGGATCAGAAACAACACTGTTTCTTAATGCTCAGGTTATTTACCAAGGTTGATCAAAGTCTGCTCTCAGAAGTGAAACAATTTCACATCACCAGAGAATAATTTTCCTAGTTCTGCTAACAGGAAGTGGTTTTTGGTTTTTTTTTGGTTTTTTTTTTAATTTTCTTTTCTAATTTTAAAATTTTTAATAAAAAAGTTAAACTTCTCATGTTAACAGGATTGGGTCCTGAAGTGTGAACAGCAAAAAAAAAAAAAGATAATCAAAAAATGCCAGCATGAAGGAGAGTTGACAGCTATCATCATATAATTCTAACAAGCTGATGTAATCACTAAATGACTGTGTAACATTGGCTGATGATAAGTTCATGTGTTGGTAAATGTTGGCATGTAAATCTGTACAACTGATAAAAATGTTTTAACAGGAAATGTTTGTAAAATGGCTTGAGAGTCTAGGGCAAAAATTGAATATTTGCTAATGAAACAAGATTACTGTTAATGTCTTTCCCAGTTAGTTTTCCTGTTCAAATATTTTTTCTCCCAATCTTTGCAACAAATAATCTCTCAAAGCAGAGAGAGAGAGGAACAAACTTCAGTGTGAGAGTTCTGTTTAAAGAATGTTGAGATGTAAAAAGCTTGATCTGTTTTACTTAGTTCTCTGTATTTTGACCGCATTTTTGTATCAAAAGTCTGTCATAGAGAAAGAAAAGTTTTCAAGTTTTTATATTTTATAAGGGATTTGGTAAGGAATAGTCTCAGAGCTTTTTGGGGGTATTATTTAGATTTGGGTTTATCATAAGTAAAGAAAATATATTCAAAATAATTCAAAGTATTCTTCTGTTTTAGAATTTATCTTTTTAAACTACTATCTCCTTCATCCCCTGAATTTATAAAGTTGTGTGAAAGATGAAGCTGGTTTACACACAGAGAAGTCAGATATGAGTTCACAAATACTGTTTCATATCTGACCATTGTTGCCACATGAACAGAGGCATCTGAAGGTTTTCAGTCAGTCAGCATATAAAGCACTGGCTTTTATAAATTACCTTAAGGTTATTTTTTCCTTAAGGTGGGAAAAAATAGTGCAGATTCTTTGAAGTGCTCTTTAGCAACATTTGGATGTTGTATGACTGAAAATCCCCAGCTCTGCAACAGACCTAACAAAATATTTTCCAATTAGGTTCCCTTTCAGTAAAACAGTTTCTCTCAACATTTATTTCTGTTACTATAATAGCTTGTTTCTCCACATTTTGAAAA
Source organism: Dicaeum eximium (assembly GCA_013396995.1). Lineage (NCBI taxonomy): Eukaryota > Metazoa > Chordata > Aves > Passeriformes > Dicaeidae > Dicaeum > Dicaeum eximium. Next base: position 125,884 of record VWZP01007629.1, on the reverse strand, counting down.
AAAAAAAAAAGAATGAAGACATTAACTCATGTATCTTTTTAAAATCTCAGATATATTTCTGAGATTCTCCTGCAGCCCCATGCACTATTTTTGAGGTTTCTTATTTGAACGTTTTAGTGCTTGCCTTGAGCATACTCTAAATAGATTACAGCAATAATTAAGAAACAGCAATTATCAATGTAATGGTAAGGAAAAAGTAAAGCAAAATTCCCAGCAGTTTACTGTGTGAAATTGAACTTTCTGGTTTTCGTCTTCATCCTCATCCTCATAATGATGTAGTCAACAACCTCTGAAACAATTGTAGATCAGAACAAGGCATTATGGAGTGTATTTAAAACAGTGAGTTTTCTAAACATTAATTAACATTCATATATTTTGAATGGTAAGCAATCATTAATTAATAGCAGCCCCACTTAAAACAATTATATGTACAATACTCACCTGAAGAAAAGTACAGATGAAAAAAAATCTTGGTCTCAAATGCTTCTCCTTTATGGAAGGGACTTTTTTCCCTTGACTTTTTTCTTTCCTCCTTTATTCTTTTCTGTCTGTTAGTGGTTTGTGTGTATTCCAAGAAATTCTCATATAGCCTTACAGATTTTATTCACAATAATTAATGGATGTTTGTAGTGTATGTTTGGTTTTTTCTCATGCATTCTGTTCAGCGGTGAATGAGGTAGTTACAACCTCTCATAACAAATGGCATCACTTTATTTTCAAACTTAGGTTACGGGAAACATATTTGGTTTACATTTTGAAAGTTTTCTTATTCATTTTATTGTTGTATATTATGTAGTATTTAAAGGAGAATGCTTGTGTTTTACTTTTAAAATTAGTTCTGGTAGTGAGAAGTACAAGAATACAACTTAGATACTGTAGTATTATTTATAAAGGCCTCTACTCATCCTTGAAATTCTTGATGCACTTTCATATTCTTCTACAGTTACAGTAGGCAATATTGCAAGATAAAGCATTTTGCAATTGTCCAACTATTATCATTCATGCACTATTACAGAATTTATCTAATATTACAGAGTTTATTGAATGTTACAGATATCTCTTCTTATAATTTAGTCAACTTTCAACAATTTCTTTGTGTAATCTGGTTTATGAGGTATTCTTGGCAGATTCATGGAAATACAGGATAAATGTATTTTTAAGAGAAAATGAGAATGGAGCATGCAGACAGTTTCCATCGTATGTCTCATTGGCATGCTCTGAAAAGTAAGAGATACTTTTCTCAAGATATATTACAGTTAAAGTATTGTTTTCACAATGTAATTATAACCACTATCTCATAACATCCATGAAAGCACACATCCTGTAAATTTTCTCATTTCTGTTACCTGTGTGTGCTCGCTAAGGCAGCAGCAAAGATCTTTCGGCTGAATCTTAGATATCCAAAATAGCATTCACACTAACTCACACAAATTTGTCACATTTCTCGCGTGCAGGGCTTTAGCTCTCAGATATTCCATTAATTTGATAGCTTTATAATGAACTATTTAATTTTTACACTTTTTGTTTAAGTTTTTTTCAGGTACAGCAACTAGATTATTTCTTATAGGCTACTGCCCACTGCTTTAGTTTCTACTTTAACTACTGACACAAAACTCATAATTTAAAGGATTAAAACAAAAAATTTGTGCACTAAAACTTAGGTCATTACCTTGTGCAAATCAATGATGTCTACAAATTCCTTACTTCTGTAATAATAATTTTGCATTCTCTAAACTGTTGTCTTATGTTGCATAGTTACAAAACTTCATTTTCTTCAAAGATTTTCCAGTACTTTTAAAAGTCTTTATTTTCCATATCTTTGTTTTGCTGCCATATGAGACTGAACTTAGCATGTGATTGTACCATTTGACATTATTTTAGGAACAGTGGTCTCACGTTTGGAAAAATTATAGTTCTGTTTTCTATAGTTTGTATAAGTGTGTCAAAAAGGAAAGAAACATCACGGTTTGCTTCTGGCGAGGTGGTTTTTTTCCTCCTTTTTTTTTAAAGTAAGTTATCTCAATTTTTATGTCAAAGCTGCCACATATCTCCTATTTAGTGGCACATCCAGCAACATGCTGAAAAGGAAATGAGGTTATTTATTTTCCAGTGTCCAAAGGTCCCCTGGCTTGAGAAGAATTACAGGGCAGGGTTCAGAGTATTAGGTGACCTGTGGGGCAGGAAATGTTTGGGGTTTTTCATTTTGATTAGGTCATCTCATTCTATTTTTTTTCTTTCTATTTTTTTATTTTTTGCTAAGTGTTCAAAACATGCACAGCATTGGTGTGTTTTCAACTGTTTTTCTAAGCTAATTTTAGTCTCAAAAATATAAATCTTTCCAATGAGACTACACTGCCAAATAGATGTCAGGCATGGTTGGATTTTGGGGAGTTTGTTTTTTTATTTTGACTATACAAAAGGCTATTTGTATTATATACACATTTTTTAGTTGTCTACCACAAAGATGTACTTTTGGTTTTGATTGTTTTTAACTTTATTAAAATTTCTGGTTTTGGACTGAATTTTTTCATTACAGCTGGTTGCTTAAGGCTGAATGTGGTTCATCTGTTTGCAAGAAAAAGACTGGAGAAATAATGCATTCTTCTCTGTTAAGCATGGGCCCAGGAATGGATAGGAAAGGGAAGAAACTGGTAGAAGCCAATTGAGAGAAGATGGGAGCTAAGCAGAAAGGGGCCACAGTGAAGAGCTAGCAATTAATAAAACAGTTTGGAATGATGTTGATGAAAGACAGGCATCAATGGATGGACTCAATGATCCTTGTGAGTCCCTTCCAACTCAGCATATTCAGTAACTCTGTGATTCTCCAATATGGGCTTGATTTGAAGAAAACAGGTAGAAAGATGATCCCGTACAAACATGGCTTCCAAATTTTACTGTTCTTTCTTTGTTAGTAAAAAATCAGTGAAACCCTTTGGACAATTTCTTGTCCACATCCAGCTCTTCTGCCCATCTCCCATCTCTGTTTCCTGCTGGCTCTGCATCAGGGATCTTTATAATAAATAAAACAGGGCCGGAGCAGCAGTGTGAGCCCTGACCTGCACTCACCCAGCCCTCTTATCAGCCTGGTCCCTGACACTTCTGGGTCTGGGCCAGCCAGTGCTCCTTGAGACAGTGCCTGAGGGAGTAAATGCCAGAGACCATTCCTGAGGAGGGGTTGGGAACAAGATAAAATAAAGTTTGGCTCCGTCCACAGTTTTCCATTACTATCTCTACATTTTTTCACCAACAAATACTCCCATATCCTGCCATGTCTTATCCGAGAGTATGGCACAGAAGTAGTTGCATACTATAAAAAAAATACCACCATTAGCAGCTGCAGTCAACTCTCCTGTTATTTCAGACACTTCAAACCAGAAAATAAAACCAACAAACAAAAATTCCCCGTGTCAGGAATGTGAATTCTCTTAATCAGTGGAAAAGGTGGTGAACTCCAAAAGCTTTACAAAATGGTAAATACCAGCAATCTGCACTTAGAAGTTATTGCAGGTTTCTGAGAGTTCTTCTCTCCTGCTGATTTCTGTTCAGCGGAAGGCTTTTCTTAACAATTTGTCTTTTCTCTTTACCAGGCTTTATAGTGCATCTCCTAATTGTTTATTATAGTTGTGACTCAGGTGCTCATCATAGTTTGCCTTTTTCCACTGAAATACCTCAGAAACTTCCGTACTTCTCTGCTTTAAAATTCTGTAAACAAAATGCCTTAGAGGCCAACCTCGGTTCAGATGACTTAAAAGCCCAATCCTAATCTAGTGAGGCAAATGAGAATTTCTGTAGCTTTTTTCTTTTCTTTTTTTTTTTTTTTTTCAAAGAAAAAGCACGGCTCTGAAAATTTCTCAATTTGAGGATGATATCTTGATCCAACTGAAATGACTTAACATTTTGGATATTTTTAATGAATAGAATTTAACACTTCAAATTTTTGTGGCATGTGATGGTTTTTATTTTTTTCATCCATCAAAACTTCTTAAAATAGTAGAATTGATGTCTTAACCTGGTGCATATTACTGAAGTGGCAGTCCCCTGTTTTTATGTGCATATGATGAGTGTATTATGATTTACAGAAAAACAAAGCAATGTTAAGAATACTGGGTATATTTATAATTAAAACTTCTGAAATTCCTTTAAGTGTGATATGTCTTTCACCTGCTTCAGCTTCTGGTAAGGAATAAAGTTTTCTAAAGCAACAGCTGAATTAGAATGTGAAAGATATTTCCTGCATTCTTTTATGTTCTAATTGCAACTTCTTAGCAAGTTACATGTGTTTATATGTGCTTATACATGTTTATATATGCTTTATCCAAAACACTGATTTCACCTATAGGGAGTACCTAAAGAAATAAAAATTCCACATAAGGCAATACCCACCTGAGTGCATTAATGGTTTAAGAGATGGACTCTTTTTTCCCGAAGCCTGAATAAAGAAAAATGTAATTAGAAAAATGTAATTTTAGTGAGGATTTTTTTAACAGAGTATTTGCTGGAGACATAAATGTATTTTGAAGTGTCCTACATTTTAAAACCCTATTGGTTGCAGAAGGTGATCATTCTGAACTTCTTTGATATCTGGGGTTAATTTTTTGCAATAGACTCCTGTGCTATAAGCAGATTATTTTAATTATCAATCACATTTTATCATTGCTTTAACAATCATTTTATCATATGTTCAATAACTGCTACTACTGTGCAGTACTGGAAACTTTTTAGTTGACCATGTTCAGAAGAAACAAAATAGGTTTCTTATGTGTGAGGGCAAAGATAAAACTGCAATAGTCCTGTAACTGCACTCTTTATTTTGATGTGCTTATTGTGTATCAGTGTCTTCAACATTGATAATACTCTAAATTTTCTTACTTGCTTTATGTCACTATTTATTTTTATATTACAAACATTATTTTACTAGAAATGTTCTTCACTGCTTGTACACTGAAGTCTACTAGTCATTAGGTGTATTCTTTTATATTCTTGCATAGCTGACAAAAGTAACCTAATTCTTGCAATTAGCAGTGCAAAGTTTAAATACGAAACTCAGATCCTTGTTTTTTAAAAATAACTCCCTAATATTTAAGATCTACTAATCATGTTATCAGAAGGGGCATATTAAGGACTGTGATGTGGCATCACTGTGTTTTCATGATTAACTTGCCTTACCAGGTTTTCAAGGAGATTCTGCCGCAGACGAGGTCTAAAGCATTAACTTTAATGGATTAACCAAGATGAGAGAGAGAGAGTGATGTGTCCAAATGTGCATTGATTCATCTCAAAAACTGTTAAAAATGAGAATGCTACCAAAAGCCCAGCAGTTGTAGATTTATCAGTATATAAAACCTGAGGGACCAATTCATTCAAAATTGTCAGATTAGTGGATCAGATGCCATTTTCAAACCCAATTAGATGTGTTCCTCAAACAAGGAGAAAGTCATTTCTCTAAGGGCAGATTTTATCAAGTGCTTCTCAATAGTTTCTGGATTAATGCTAAGTAATAAGTAGATTTATCACATTATTAACTTACTAATACCGTATCAAACAAGCATTGCTCTCCTTTGCCCTACTGTAATAGCTACATTTCTGATGTCATGCTTATTTTTGTTTAAAATATTAATTAAAATTCCAGACATAAAGAAGAGAAAGTGCTTTGGGCTTGTTAGGCTGTATTTTTATTTTAGTTTTAACATTAGTTTTCTTGTCTTTTTTTTATGTATATACCTTTTCTCTAATGAGGAGCAGCTGAGCTAACTGGGATTGTTTAGCCTGGAGAAAAGGAGGCTCAGATGAGATCTTATTGTTCTCTCCAACTACCTGAAAGGGGATTGTAATCCAGTGGGGATCAGCCTCTTCTCCCAAGTGATAGGACAGGAGAAATTGTCCTCAAGTTGCACCAGGGAGGTTTAGATTAAATGGGAGTAAAAATGTCTTCACAGAAAGGGTTGCCAAGCATCGGAACAGGGAAGTGGTGTAGGAAGCATTCCTGGAGGTGTTTAAAACATGTAGTTGTGACATGGCTTAGTGGTGGACTTGGTTAATGTTCGACTCAATGATCTTAAAGGTCTTTTCCAATCTAAAAGCCTCTAAAATTCCTCTAAAAGCCTCTAAAAGCCTAAAATTATTCTACGTTTCTATGATCCTATCTGTGTTTGCACTTTTGAATGTCTGTTTTTGTTTTTCTGCAGGCAGGTGGCTGCCTTTCACTGCCTGTCAGATCCTCTCTTGAAACACAAGCTCAGAGTCAGCCAGTACTAGGAAGATACATATTTTTTGGTATAAAATCTTGCATAGTTTCCTAAGGGATAGGATGGGTAGAAAGACTGTTTCCTTCATAGCTTTCATATAGGAAGAGTACTATGGTTGTACTGCCTAGTCTTGGATCCTAATGTGGTTTTGGTACCTAAAAAGAGATGCTTCTGGGAATCAAGAGCTCAAGTGTTATTCTAGTGTTGATGCTGTTATTCCATGACTGCATAGGGCTGCACAATTTGGGTAGAAGCCTCTCCTTTCAATATCACTTGTTTGGATCTATCCCAGTAAAGCTTTAGATTACTCTTAAGGCACTTTGTCTCCTTCTTTCTTTTTTTTTTTTTTTTCCTGAAGTGTAAACTTTCCTCTGAGACTTTCAGTTGTAAAGATTATACATCATTATCCTCATTAAGAAACCAACAGGGAACCTGCTCAAAAACAAGCTCAAATGAATGAATTATCATAATTATTAATTTATTTTATGCTTGAAGAGTGTGTTAACCCCATCTCTTTTTAGCAAACAGCAGTTGGCTTCTGCAAAGCAGCAGCAGTTGCTTTGTCTGTTTATTTTTCTTAAGGAGCTGTACAGAATTGTAAGCCATTTTGTTCTCTGTAGAGCAACACTGTAAATCTCTTTGTCTTTATACTTGAGTCTCATTTCCTTGCATCAGTCTTATTTTTAATGTACACCAACTTAATGCTTGGTGCTGGAAACACCTGATTTATTTGTGATAGTTTGTTGCAGTGTAGACTTTTATTAGCTATACTAATAGAAGCTCATCACCTTTACCTTTGCTGTGGGAGGTGAAACAGGTTAATTCTCTATGACTCAAACAGTACTAATCTGCAAACACAACTGAGCCAGGAGATGCTATTTGTCATTCCTCTGTATAAACTCGGACTGAAAAAAAAAAATATATATAACATTTTACTATAAAAATGCTTAACAAGGAGATTATATATTTTCTTTTCTATTTCTCTGAGGGATCTAAAATTATGTTATATTATACATCATATATGGTTTTTCTTTTTTGTGTATTACCTTAACATTAATTGTAATAATAACCTAAAGGTCAGTATATAAAAATATTTTACCTATTCTTAATTAGCCAATGGCAATTCTGTCCTCTCAAATGCTTTTCCAGTATGCTGAGAGTGGAAACATCAATTTGTATACAGTGGTGGGGTTTTTTGTTGGTTTGTTTCTTTTTTTTTTCAATGATATTCCATAAAGCTGACTGTGGACAAGTTACAAATAGAACCATACATGCTTGTAACTGTAATTAATTTTCAAAGGGAAAGCAGAGTAGGATGCAGAAAAGGAAAGAAGGGAAGGGAACCAAACTAATACTGTATGAAAACCATATTAGTTTTGGACACATGATGTCTCACCAGGTATACAGTCGAGATTTCTTTTATGTCTTCTTTAAGTCTAATTTTCCTCTTGACTATAAATGTGATCATTCTTTGCTGACTCTGTGGTCTCTTGTGATGGGCTGCTGGCTCACTTATGAGCTGCCTTGCTTCACTTGATTCATCCTGCAGAGCTCCTGTTCACCTTTGCTTTCATAGAATGTTATCCCAGAGAATTGATTTGAGTAAATAGAAGAGTCTGACTTCAGAGAACTGGGGAAAAAAAGCATTTCTCACAGTATATTAGAATAGTGAGGAATTGTCAAAAGGAGTTGGCCATAAATGCACAGTTCAGATAACCTCAGTTACTCGTGTGAATGACAATTGAGTAGCAGTATTGAATTGGCTTCTTGTGGAAGTTGCACTCCTACCTTATTACTAGAGTACTATGTTTATTTTATCGACAAATACATTTTGCAAGTCTGCATTTATTTGTGCATTGATATTTTGACTAATCCATATTAATGAAATTATATACAGAAAACTGTAACTTAATTACATTGTAAGCAGGAGTGACGCACTGCAAAGTCATCTTAATGTACTTGCACTTCCCTGGAGACTGTTGGCAGCATCTGTTAATCTGCTCACCATTGTATTAGAAGTGATTAGCAAAACCAGCAAGAAGCCAAGACCTCCCTCCTAACAGTCACACAGCTACAAGAATGTATTGCATTTTACTTTACATTGGGAAGGTGTTTGAAGTAGAAGTCTATGGTACATAGGTAATGGAAGAATAAAACCCTTATTGTGTTCGAAAACATAACCATCCTATTTTCTTATTTTGCCTTTGAAATTTTCATTGTTTAAGAAGTCAGAAATTCAGAATAAAACTAGTTAGAACTACTGAACACATCCTTCAGTCCTCCAAAACTCACCTTCAAAGAGTGGCAGAGGAAACAAACTGCTTGTTCTTCCTTTAGCACGGAAAAAAACCTGGTTCAAATCACAGGTGCGGTCAATTACTAATAAATAGTACAATAAAATTATTCTACTAGTTCTCTTCAACATAATACATCATTTTATGAAGTTAAATAATAGTTTTAATGTCTATTATTGTATTTGCATTTGAGCATGTATTTCATCAGAATAAAGACTTTCCAGTTTGATAGTACATTCCCAATCTGATCATTGCATTGCAAAGACATACATGAGAAAGAACATAGAGGCAAGAATGTGTGTACAAAGACATAAAAAATTCTGTGTGCTTTTCAGCATATGCTATGATTTTAGGAGTAACTTCATTTGCAATTGAAACTGTTAAACACAGGGAAATTTGGTATTTCTCTCTCATCTTGCTTTTACTTTTTTTGGTGGGAGGGGAAGGGTGGGGGGTGGGGATAAGGCTTGGGAATTGTAATCTAAAAGAGAAAGATCAAAATAAATCCTGTTTACAAAAAATAAATTATAGCCTGTGATTTATGAACCGGATTGATTAACAACCATCCTGTAATACTGAAAGTTAGGCTTGAGAACAGTTTTAATATTTTAAAGGGTTAGAGTTTTGGGGAGAGTTTGATTGGTGATAGGAGTGTATTTTTTTGTCAAAAGAACAAGGTAAAAAAAAGACTCAAATTATAGGCCATTTAGCAAATTATAGTCCATCCATCACATAATATAGCATGCTATATTGCCATATGTTGCTTCTAGAAGAAAAGTATTTTTAAAATAAATCCTTGTGGTACTATTTTCTGTTTATACATTTATTCCTTGATCAGGTTCCTTCTATGCTTATAATTCCTTTTAATCACTTCTGAATATTGCAGTCTTCAAAGTTATTTTGAGGGTAAATCAAGGTAAGTGAAATGAAGAGGATGCTTATGATGGCATTCAGCTTGTATAGAAGTGAGTGTGCATATGAGTCTAAATTAAATACTTGTTATACAAGCAGAACATGCTGTTTTCAGTTGCTAGAAATAATCGTGAGGACTGGGAATTTTATTCATTCCAGAACAGTTACAGTGTTTTAGTGTATAGAAATACTGCATTTTTTTTTCTTTTTGAGGAAATTGGAGATTTTCTGAGACTGAATACACCTACAGCTTTTAGTTCTATTACCTATTGTGGGCAGGCGTTTTTGTGATAAGTACAGTTTAGAGAAGACAGGTATTTAATTGGTTCAGAAATCTATTCTCAGCTTATAGTACAGGTGGGCTTCCTGAGAAATAAGGAGGATGGTAGGAACAACCTCTTTATGCTGCTTTTTTATAAACTAAGTTGTTCCTGTGTAAGATTTTTGAAACTATTTAATCCCTTTTATCCCTGTGAGATGGCACAGTTGTAGTCTTCTGGTCTTTTTGGTAATGTTTAACCTAGAAACTAGTTGAGAACTGCCAGGAAAAAAAGTGAGGACATATCTTTGCTTCACCAGTATGTACCAAGTTCTGGTGAGAGAAAGAGTTGGTTATGCAATGGCCATTAAGAAATTCTGGAGAACCTGGTGCTAGAACACCTGCAAGGGCTCTACCAGTGGAACTCCACGTCAGTCAGTCCCTATTAGGATTGTCATAGCAAGCAGTTTATTGTTAAAGGCAAAACACTGCTTAAATAAACTAAAAGACTGACACAAGGCATTTGATATTTGTAGGGGTCTTGGCCAGTTTATGCCTTATGCAAGTCAAGACTGGATTTGTCAGGATTGTCCTTGCTCAGCTTTTGCTTCTCATTTGCAAAATGTAGCAATGCTAACTGTAAAAGTTGAACCCCTGCAATGAGAGCTGCACAGAGAGCATCTGTGCAGGAAAGAGAAGCTTGGAATTTATGTTTTCCAGTCAAATGCAGCCCTTTGTCTTCTTTAAGAAACACAGGTAAAAGGATATGAAAGCCATCAAGATGAAACAAAGCAAACAATATGCTGTTCGAAAATATGCATAAATAATCTCTGACCTTAAGAGTGGATGTGAACAATACAGAGGTTTTCATTTTCAGTCAGTTGCTCTGTTACAGCGTTCTGTAAAGCTAAGAAAGTAGCTAAAAAAAAAAACAAAACAAAACAACCACACAAAAAAAAAAGGAAGAAAAGCCCAACATTTTTTTTGAAAGTGATTAATTTTTTATGTTCTTATTGTAATTGCCTAGTAAGAACTGGAACTTAAAGTCTTCCTGTGTTGGCCATTGGTACAACCTTATGCTAATAGGAGTCACATTTTCACCTGAGAAGGACAGTATGTACTATAAATAGTAGTTTGAGAGCTGGAGATCAAAGTGAATAAATACTTTGTTCACTTCTAGCCTTATCTTTATTTCATCTGTTGTTTGGTGCCTTCTTATGTGCTGTTCAACTCATTTTTAAAGGTCTAGGTTATGGAATGTACCGAAAGCAAAAAATGCATTTCAACCTAGTATCAAAATTTTACATGGATCCACTTATTCACTTTTTTGCATAAAATACCATTATCTGAGTCAACAGGAAGCATTGTTCAGTGTTATAGAGACATTTTTTGTCATTAAACAAGCCAACCTTCAATGGTTCAAATAACAGTATTTAAGTCCTTCTTTTTGTACAACTCTTAATAAGTATTAATGAATAAGTATTCACATATTCATCATTTGACTCTTCATTTTGTTTATGTTAAAAGTTATAAATGATCCTACATGCAGAGAGATCTCAAATCTGTGTATGTAATTTTAAAAACCTGCAAACTTATTTTTAACTGCAATTCTTTCTTAAGGAGCTGGTTATCTTAAAAATTTTGAATTAATAACATAAACCATAACTATGGGATCCAAAATTTTCAAGGGGATTACAGTATTTTATATCAAATGGGACTCTGAAGTGTTCATAAGAACACTAATACAACATTAACAATTCTTCATTAGTTTGACAAATCTATTCCATCGCTTTATTTCTCAGATCTTCCAAAATACAAAATGTAAACCTGAGATGTGAGTTGAAGTGTCTTTTCAGACTTCTTTGGTGACCTTGGACAGGTGGACTTGGATTCATCTTCCTCAAGTCAGTTGACTGCATCTCAGCTAACCATCTTAAACACCCCCTACTCATTGGAGAGAAATAGGCACTACGGGACTTGGTTTATCTGAGTTGCTTTAGACAGCCAATTTTAGATGAGATAAATATCTGAAGTTTCACAGGATATATTCCATTCCCTTTGTTACATGCCCTTCTGGGAAATGAAGAAGATGGTGCTGTTCTGTAGCTGCCATACTGACATAAAAGGAAGGATAAATAATAATAAAAGGTGATGAAACTGGATAGTCCATCAACCCCAAAGATTCTGATTTATCTGCCCCCATAACTGTGCAGCAATGTGGACAATGAGTCAAACAAGAGGGAATATACAGAAATGGGATGAGTAATACATGACTGTAGACTGTGAGATTGATCTGACGTGCTGATGCACCCCATGAAGCATAGCAGGATGGGAAAGCTGAAAACTAAAACAAGGCAAGATCATCTCAGCAAATGAGGATTATTTTGAATTAAATACATTTTTTTTTCATATGCATATGCTCCATGCAATATGTATAATCTTACTGCTGTTATCAACATGTGCTTAAACAAACTGGGTCACAAAACTTTTGCTATAGTAAAACTGTAGGGTAGCCAAACTTTTTGTCACTCAGGTAAGGCCTAACAAAGTGAGAGGAATGGAAAGAACAAGAAAAGATGAATTTTTTTCTCCTTCTTTCTTTTTTCTCTACAATTGAAGAATAAAGGGAGTGCTTAGTTAAGGTTGCTAAAACTGTCTTCTTGACATTGATTGACTGACTCCATTGTAGCTGGCTGGTTATATTTCTAGGTTAAAACTGAAACTTCTCTGGAGAGTATGTGAATTAGGTCTGTATAGGTAGTGAGCCAAGGATTAAAATTTAATAGACATTATATTCTTTCCCATGGAAAAGAAATGTTTCTCCAGATGCATTTGAAGATAAATGAATGGTAAGAAGGTCTTTTTTATTGTTGTTAGTAAATTCAAAAAGTAGTTTATCAGATCTTCTCTAAGAGTGTGAGTGGGAGAAAATTCAGTAACATGCAATCAAAGTGTCAGATTAGCAGAAATGGAAATTGGAAATTTTGTGATCTACTCTTGTCAGCAAAAAAAGAAAAAAAAAGCCTAAAGCCTAAAATCAAATAGTTCCTCAGCCTTTGCCAATAGGAAATTTCTCACTGAATCATATGAAACCAAGCTTTTGTATCTTGTTTTCTCAGAGAATAAGCAATGTCAGTTTATTTCATTTGTTGTCATATTCTACCAGAATTTGTTTTGAACTAGGTATCATGTGAACTAACGCTGTTTATTTTTTTCCTTATCCAGCAACATTGTAAAAATTACTGTATTTGAGTCTTTTAAGGTCTGCATTGATGACACTGGTAATACTACATGAATTTAAATAATCAGGTTTTCTGTTACTATTACGGTTAATTTTTTTTCCACATTATAAAATTCTTAGCAGGATTTAGGAAAGAGTATACCCATAAAATTCTTTGCTGCTATCCTACATGAAGATGTGATTACTTTATTCCATCAAAATGCTATTTTTACTCTAAGAGGATATACAATACAACGTTCTGATGCTATTTCCCTTTAGTATTATATCTAGCAGCCTTTTAGCATAATTTCATAAGTTATACAGTTCCTGCAGTAAGTGTGATTATTCACTCATCATACTGTTCACTGTTAACTTAAGCAAATAGCCTCTAGTCATCATTTTGAAAGTAGATGTGAAGAAGATTGCATTTCCATAATTAAAAATAAAAATCAAATCCCTCTTCTGTCTTAGTTTTTAAATTGCTGCTGTCAAACTGTACAAATTTACCAGAGAAAAATGATTGAAAGACTTAAAAAATCATTCATAATACTTAGTCTTGGATGAATAATAAAAAGGTAGAACATTACAAATTGTTATTTCCTCATTCTAATTAGATTATACAAATCCTTGATGCTTTACATGAGTATATTATGGTATAGCAATCATAAATCCCATGCATTTTACCCTACCAAGCATATGGGATTGCTAATAGGTAGCTCAACAATCAATTTAATAATGCAATTTAATCTTTAAAATTCATATATATTCATGGTAGCAACTCTAAAAAATAATAATCATCAGGACTATGGTCATTTAAAATAAACTAGCTTCCAGTATTTGTCTTGTCTTCTGTTAAGACGGAGCCTGGCTGTTTGGTAATACTTTTCATTCTTGGATCCACTTGTTACTGAGTTAGAGACTGAAAATGCTTTTTCTTTGCATATTTTATTTTACCCATGGTATTTTCTTTGACTTCCAATTAACATTTATTCAACATTTCAGGGCTCACTGATATGTCCTTTTAAAACAATTGCACGTTTAATAGGGCACAGAGCTGACATTTGTCTACAGATCAAACCAATTTCACAGGCAGAATTTTGATTTGAAATTATATAGTCTGAAAGCAATCATCTTGTCTATCTCTACACTTTAGCTTTTGGAATTCTATACCAGAGATAGGAAAGTTCTGATACATGTCTGTGTGTGTATTTGTAGTTAATGCAGCTTTAGGAACTGCATGTATGCTTGATCATGTTTTCTTGAATAGAAAGACATCATGAATGATATCTCTAAGGAAATGGGTAATACATCTTAGCATAGCTATGCTAAGGTTAGTAAAGATGTAGCCATTGAAGCCAGCTGCAATTCTGGCCAATAAGGATAACAAGAAATCTTTTCTTATGTACTTCATTGCTTAGTGCACAGGGAGACATCCAGCACTAGGATTTGATGCTGACTACAGCAGCAGGGGCCTCATGCCTGACAGATATGGTTATTCCCTCATCCACAAATGTGTACCATGCTTAGACTTTCATCTGATGGCATCTTCAAAATTGAAAACCTAGGTTTGAAGTATATAAACTTAGTATTAGAGTCCACAACCCCTAATTTGTTCCATCACAATTATCCTAAAGACACTTTAGGTTTTTAATATAAGGTGGAATTTTATAAAATCATTTTTTGCTATTTTAAATAAGAAACACATCTGAAATTAATACTATAAAAATGAAAAAAAAAAAACTACATCAAGATTCGTGCAACACATCCACAAGTGTGCCATTTAATTTTCTTATCTCCTTTAATTGTTGGTACAATGTAATATAAATTTCCATGAAAAGACTGTAATATATAGATAACGATGTACTCAAAGTACAAATCTCACAGGCATTTGAAGCAGAGTTAACAATTAGTTTTAGGAGAAAACCTCAGAGATCTCCAGCTGGGGACCCAACTGCAACAGCTTTGCCCACTGAATAGGCTCTGGGATAATACATGCTCCAAAGAAAGTTATTTCAGTGGGTTGAATCTTCTGATTTCCTCCATAGTAGGCAGGGTAGCGTTCAGGGTGTCTGTCTATGGGCATTTACTTACTCAAGCCTCATATAAAGTTACATTCTATGAATACAAAAATACTTCTTAACTGAATGGTGTTATTGGACATTCCAATGCTATTTCCATGTAATCACATAGGCAAAACCAGAATTAAGAGGGAAGATGCATGAAGTAGGTAATAATGGCCTAATTATTTTAGTATGCTGATATCAGTAAGTTTCCCTGCATATTTTCATGACAAGGTTGTACTATTGATAAACCACTCTTGAGATGAAAGCTTGTGCTCATCTCAAAGCATTGTGATTCATTAGTAATATATGATCACCATTAAATTACTCATGTTTTGAGTGACATATTTGAAAACAGTGTCAAAATCTAGGAAGAGGCATGGCTGTAAATCTATTCAAATTGTTCATGCACTTTCTGTCTACATTAGTAAGCAATGATTAGTAAATGAAAATCAACATAAAGCAAAAAAAGAAAACCAACTAACAGACAAACAAGCCGTCTCAAAAAAAACCCAAAACCACAAAATAAAGGAAAAACCCAAAAAAACGCTCAAAAAACCCCAAAAAACCCCATGAGTAAACAAAAACTCAGATAAACGCAAATTAATCTTTTGTCTGTCTGACAAAAAGAAGCTTTATGTGTAAATACGGTACAATCGGTGACACCTGTAGTATGAAGCTTTCATCCCTTACCAAAAAGTATATCCTGCCCCTCTGTAAAGTTCAAACTGAACAAAAAGTGTTTCAACAAATATGTATTGATTCTTTTTGCATCTATCTGCCTGTATTTTGGTTTCTCTACCTCTTTATGCGCACACAATATAAACACAAATAAACATGGGCAGGAGAAAGGTAAAGAAAGGATTTTTTTTTTTCTTAGCCAGACAGAGCACATATATTTCACTTCTGCAACTCCTTTAAACTTCCAGTTTGATTTTTAGTTTTATTGTATCAACGCAGGTTCTCCATCTCCAGCTGCAAAGCCCCATGTTATTAAGTGGGAGCAGAGGACTTCCAAAGATAAGCTCTTTTACGGCAACTCTAATCCAGTGGACTTTCCAGCTCAGGGGATTTCTCCTCTGAGTCTGCTTGCTGCCATTCCCGTTTGCAGGTCCAGCTTGTGGCAGGGCTGGCCTGTATTACAGAGGTTTGTGCAGGCACAGAGAGGTGAACATGTGCACACCCCCTCACATGCTGTAAGGCACGACCACATGGACAGCAAAGCAAACTGTGCCCAAGTGACCCCCTTGGGAGCACCCACAGTGGTCTCTCGTCCAGCTGATGAGTAAAAGAGCTTGCTGGGTCCTATCCTACATCCTTACCCAAACTTAGTACCTCTAAACCCATTACCTAGGTAATCTTATTTTAATATCTTTAATCTATTTTATGGCATTACTTGATACTGCTTTGTGAGGCTCTTCTCTCCACAAAAGGTCTCCAGTTCTGCCCTTCAAGTACACATGCAGTTGGGTTGTTCTCATGGGACTCCTCTCGTCACCACTGCTCTGTCCTTGTTGTCACCTTCTCATGCTGTTCTTTACTGGCTCCAACAATTCCTTGAGGTGTGTTCAGTAATTCCTTGTGGCTGAGTGAGTCAGTTCCATCTCAGGCCAGGATTCTGTCTGTGTGTCATAACACCCTGACTCTGTGTTTGTGTACAGATCATGGATGTGGTCTGTATGTTTGATTAACTTGGATGCTGCCTTGGGGACTGCCCCTTTTCTTCTACACCGGGGCATTGCAGAGTGGTGTGTTACTGGTTATTCCACTGTTATTTCCATCATCAGTATTAGGGTCCTGCTTTTTTACTGATTCATTTCATGTTTGATGCCAGAGCACTCCTTTCTTTTCCTTTTCCCTTTTTAAGCGGTTTCTCTGCTTTGCTTACTCTCGACTCCAATCATTTTGTAGCTTGGTCCCAGCCAACTGACAACTGTCAGCAATTATGAAATCAGTGAGAATATGCTTGCCAAAGCTGAAATTTATTGAGGACGCTCTGCACTCTTCCTGCAATATATGCTAACCTACCGCTATCCCAAATTCCTCCTACACAGAAAATATTCAAAAGATTAGGACCACTTGTACAATTTCTGCATCACTGCTTTCCTGTTCTCTAGTAAAGGCATAGTTAGGAAAAAGGAGCCATTGCTGGTGGTGGTTTTAGTCAGTCTGATACTTTGGCAAGGACACATAAATTTTAACACCTTGAGTCCTTTTTAACCTATTTTGAAGTCCAGCTCAGTAAACAAGTACTCTTAGAAAGGAGATGGAAATACAAAAAAAACTTAAATTCACCTTTCTGTGAGCACACAAATTTCAACTTCTGGGCCCAATGCATTAATTCCAGGCAGGTTTTGCTAAATTATGTCTCCATGTTGATGAAAAGCTTTATAGAATTAAACATACATTTTAGCAGTTTCAGGTACACTGAGAGTGCCACTTGAGTTTGGAGCTAAAGGATATTTCAGACAAACACTGTGCTTTGGTTATTCTGTCATTAAGAATACTTTGTAAAGCTTCTTGCTTCTCTTTACTTTCTCAGGACCAAAATAATGTGGATTTAAGGAACTATTAAGCTTTTCAATAACTATAAAGTTATTTACATTGGTTAAGAACAGTGTTACAGCTGCATACAGAATTCGGAATAAATATTTGTTACATTACTGTCTACACAAAGACACTGTGGTACTTAGAGTCAGAAGATCTTTGATTCTTTCAAAGCTCACTTTGTAAGGTATGACCTGAGGGAGAGCTGTGATGCCATAAACAAATTCAATGCAATCAAATATATATACATTTCTGACTTCATTTTGCCTGTTTTCAGTTAATCCAAATCACAGTTTAAATTGTTTTAAATCATTTCTTACAGGCATTAAGTCCAATATGAAATTTCAGGGATTTAAAGAAAAGTTTAGAATTTGAGTTATTCCATGAAGAGGAGACAGGGCATGCATTATCACAAAAATACTTTTACGGAAAATGAGAAACTCGGGGATAACCTGACACTGTCAAAACATGTTGCATTTATTTATTTATTCAAGGGCTCTGAAAAGTTAAAATACTGCCTAAGATGGAGTTTGCCTGAAGATACTACTTCTAAGACCTATCATGTTAACCCTAACACTGTGTCATACCTTTTGTAAATCTTACTGTGAAGAAACAAAAAGCCATCCACTCTGAGGAAGTTGAAAGTCAGTGAGAGGAAGTTTTTATTTACCTCTTTTATTTACCTTTATTTACCTCTGTTGCCACCAAGTTTCCTGGCTGCAAAAGTAAAACATCAAAATAATTTCTGCCATCCGTTAGTTTAGATTATTTCAAAATAATGACAAGATTAATAAAATAGCTACTGAAAGCTACATAAACATCCAGCTTGCTATGGACACTTGGCAAGATAAAGTAGAATGGCTGAAGTAAAATTGTTTTTTTGGGTTTTTTTTTTAAAAATATGCATATGCTCTCATAGTGGCATTACTGATTCAGAATGGGTCATGGGAGATGGTCACAGTTTGAGATCCCACAAGTGGGGTCATACATAGTTTATGTATGTGCCTATGTATGGTAAATGACCAGAAAAGTAAATGGCAAGTGGGAAGGCAAGAGTCCAATGGAAATTATTTTAATTAGTTTTCTTTTCTGCCTATTATTCACATTTGTTTTTTCAAGCCACCACTGCATTCATAGTCAGATCTCCATCTTTATTATACCTTCATTAACCTTTTAAATCTCCCATCTGTGTACAGGAGCCTTTCTTTCGTTTAATTATCCATTTAAAATTCACAAATGGTAGCTGCTGCCATTTTGGCTTTTTGACATTTTTCACCTTCAGACTGTAAGAAACAGATTTAAGAGTCTTGTTCTGCTGGTTTATGTTGCATCCTGATTTTAGCTGAAGTACTGGAGCTAGAATTCAGCAGTCATTGTCATTCAGGGGCTGTTTGAGTTGGGCTTTTGTGCTTTGTGGGGTCAGCAGACCTCAGCTGAATTACAGTCTTGAATTTTGTTTTGCAGCCATGTGTTATTTTCCTTGTCCTATCCCTGTTTCTTTCTTTTCAGTACAATCATAAAATATCCCAGTTTGGACATTTTATGCAGGGATTCCATTTCTTTTGCAGATAGGATCACTTGGTTTGTAAGTGAGTCAGCTCTCTTATCATCAGTCAATTTATACTTTTTAAGGCATGCTTGTCACTCTGCTTTCTAGCACACTGCTACCTCCCAGCAAATATGAGATAGAAGTATTTATTACACCAAGTGTTTATTGCACTATCTGATGTACTTCATTCCTTTTTTCTTTGTAGTCATCAACAGTGTTTTCAGTTGCATTTCCTAGAACATCCAGCGTAAAGACATGCGGGGTCAGAATAAAATGTTTCTGTTACTTTTTAGTCGCTCAAGCGGTTCTTTCTTTCCTCCTAATCATATTATTAGCACTTAATAGCAGTTGCTATGGGAGCTGCAGAACCAAACAGAGGCTGAGGCTCTGTGGCATTACAACTGTGTTAAAGGTAACATCTGGTCCTTACCCCCTTGAAGGTAACAGAAGTGGTGAAAGGAATTTCAAATACTCGTTCTTGCGCTAGCTTGAGCCTCAGTACACAGTATGATTCACTGCCAGGGAAGAAGTGGTGTTACCAAGCTTCTGCTATCACATATAAGGATTAGAAAGATAGGAGGCAGACTGAGTTCCTGTCATGGCTCCTGTCTAAAGTAAGATAATAAAAAGAACACATGGTACCTTTCCTGCCTGTCTGGTTTATTCATTAATGCTACCACTCTTTGGCTCATAACCTGCCTTCTTCAAACACGCTCTCTGTTACAAGAAACTCAGCCTGTCTGAAAAAATCCTTGTCAAAATCTGCCCTTCATCATCTTTGTCAACTTTCTGCGTATTCCCAGCATGCTGCTTTTCTCATAGTCAGTCCTTATTATAACACATAGGCACACTGCTTGCCAGAATTCCCATGAGATAAAACCTTAGCCTTCTCTTACAGGTATCAAATATCTCTTCACTATTCTTCTTTAATTCTGATAGTGCATCTCTCTGGGTGCAATTCCTTGAAACTCATGCTTTAATAGTTTTGAATGTCTGCTAAAGAACTCCAAAGTTTGATTCCTGTAATATCCATCAAAAACTCCAGCAGAGGAGCAGTATCTTTTTAACTGTCAGGCTGGCAGAGATTTCTCAGAGGTGCATTTGTTTCTTTGTCCCTTGTACTTTCTTTTTTTTTGTGTGTGTAATAATAATACTGGGATACGTATAAATGTGAGCTATGCTAGCTAAAATACTTCTTTGTTGTCATGCGATGGTCTTTGAATCACAAATTCTGCAGAATGTGGTGTCAGCTGACAACCTCATCATTATAAGCAAGCTTTTATGTTATACTTAAAAGCTTTCAGTCTTGTTGTTATACCAGTTATTTTTTACTTAGACAAAAGGGTCTCATTTTATAGGAAAGTATCTGACAGATTAATATTTCACATGTCCACAATCCCATTCTAAGAATTGCTTGGTACTTTACACACATTAATGAATTAAACTTTCCAGTAACCTTATGAGGAACTGTTATTGCTATACAGATATGGAAACAGTGTCACAGAGAAAATAAAAATAAGTTCAGATGGCTTATTTGGAGCAAGAAAGGGGAAAAAATCCCATGGTTTTAGTCTTTCATTCTGACCACTAGGTCATAACTTTTGTTCAAAGAGAGGAAGTTTAACCTTTTTCTTTGTCATCTTGGCTTAGATAAACAATGGTTTCTCATATTCTTCTCATCGCATCATTAAGGGCAGGTTAATCTTTCTCTAGTAATCTATATTCTTATCCTTACTGAAACAGCTAAGGAAGAAGTCAATGGAAAAAGAAGAGCATGATGGGAAGATTTCAAGTCTTGCAGATAGATGCATGTCTATCTGTCTTGCTCAGGTCCTTTCTCTTTCCCTTCCTTCCTTCTTCAGTCTTCTAAATCCTGCTTAAATTAGTAGATTAAACAGGCAGCCTTTCAGAGCTGGAAGATTTAAGGTACTTGTAGTATGCACCCTTTCAGGTTGTTTGGACAACCTTGTATGAAGTTTCCTGAGATGACCATTCATGCCACAGCCTCATGCAGCCCCTTACATATGTCAGCAGTGCCTGGGGCCAAGGTTGATCCCACCTAACTTCAGATGTTTATCCCCAGTGTCAAGATCTAAGTCCCTGCAAACACCCTTCATCATCAGTGGAGAGATGAAAGAGTCTCCAAAGAGAAGTTCTCCTTTGTGCTGAGTTTCTTTCTAAGGAGAAAAGGGTCTCCCTCCACACATGACAAAGGAAACTTGGTTGGCCATGCTCCTCTTTTAGGGTAATTAATGAAATGTGTAAAATCAGAGAGGCTGCAGCAGGGATTTAGTGCAGACAACTGACTGAGTGAGTATGAGGAATGTTTAAGTAGGTGCAGTGAAAGCTAAGCCTGAGCTGATCCTTTGACAGTGGAAACAGATGTGCCAGTACGTCAGTGCAGGTATGTAGCACCTTCCTGCTCTGAACTGCTGCTGTTTTCCTCACATATGCAGGCTGACTTTGTGGGGGGAAATGACAAGCTGAATTACATCAGGCTCTTAAGTTTTCTTTTTTAACTCTGATGCATAGGATGAAGCAAAACCAGCATTGCGGGTGAGCAGGAAGATGTGCAGAAATCAACAGATGAGTAAATCACGAAGTGAGAAAAATCATAGGGTAGCACTCCTGCTGTAAAACTGCTAAGACACTGGTGAATTAGATTTCTGGGTTACCTTAGTGTCTCAAAGAAAATGCAGAAACTGTTGTTTACCTGTGTTCTGAGAATTAATTCTGCAATCTCACATTAGTATTTTTAGAATACTTTGAAGATATTTCCTGTGTAATATTTTACTCTAAACCTAAACAATTCTTCAGAGGCTGTGTAATGAGAAGTGCTGAAATTACCATTAGAACCATTTTCTCTTAGCTCTCTTCCCTTGAAATTTAGTATGGTATCTCAGGAGATGAATTCTGTATTTTCCACCTTACTTTAAAAAATTAGGAAAAGTTTAAAAATACAGAATATACCTTCCCTTTGTTGCTCTACTCAGGCTTTTATATTCATAACTGCCTGCAGTGGATATGCATGTATGTCATTGATTGGATCACCACAGGTATGTCAGAACAGGACAAGCTGCAATGGAATATGCTTGTTCATTTAGTCAAAACTAAAATGGTTCATTCTGCTACAGACAGCTGTCAACTGATGAAACTCAGCTTAGTCAGAAGAAGAAATGAGAGACTAAATGAGAGACTAAAGAGACATGGGGCAGGAAAGCTGTACTAATTTTATTACTTTAAAACAGACAAAATAGGATTTCCTAGAGGTCCTGGTTTGAGACAATTAGAAATTATTTAAAATGGAACTTTCACTTTTTGAATAACATCAGTTTTCAGTGATAAGAGATTTAATGTATTTTTATTTGTGTTGACACAGTTGCTTAGTGCATGCCATAATTGCAGTTCTCACTCTTGTCAATCTTATTCACTAACATAATATCAGTATTTACATTTTGGCAGATTTTTAATGATGTGATTTGTGATTCTGAGAGGCAAGTGGAATTTAAAGAATATTTGAGACATTCTGGTATTTTATGAAAAAAAAAAAATTGTTTTTCTGAAAGTTAGCATTAATGTAAATCACATGGTATGCCATCACCAAAGTCAGAAAACACTAATGTCTTGGAAATGTTGCTGAAAACTGTCTAAGAATGTATTTTATAAAAAAGAACATTTCATGCAAATCAATAAAAATTTTATTGGCTCTAAAATCCAAGTATATCTCAATGATCTAGTAGCTGTATGCATGTATTTACCCCAAAAGGAAACTTTAGGCAGTGTATGGCAAAACATGATATTGATTTGCATGTGTCCTAACAAGAATTTCAGAAAATTAGGTCATTATGTTTGACATGGAGAAGAAACTGCAGATAGAAACAGTATAAGAATATTAGCTGTTATTTGCAGGAGCTGGAATGGATTCTCTACTGTAGTTTCAGTAAGTGAACACATGGAGTTTAAAAAAAAATTCAGAATTGTATTTATCTTCCTTTTTTTCCTTCTTTTGACATTTTGGGGTTTGGTGAGCCCTCCAATTGTACTGTTAAGCATTTATTTTCTATTTTTATAAATCAGTAATCTGCACAAACTGTATCTGTATTGAGAAGACAAATCAGGTTCTTTCTGTTCAATGTGTAGGTTCTTTTTTTCTTACAGAAAAGGAGGAGTATTTAGTTACCCCTTGGCTGTAACAAAATACAACCAAGATTGTATTTTGGGATTTCTTCATTTATAGAAAATAATTGGGGTTTCTTCATTTATAGAAAATAAAAATTAGATTAACAATTGACTCATGTAATCAATTCAAATGAATTCAAACTGGTGTGCTTAATTCTCTTACAGGTTTCTGTGTATAAAATATACTTGCAGGAGAGGAATAGCATCAGTCACTTTTCCTGATGTCCAATAAACTGCAGGAATGCTGCAGAGACCATTCCTATACATCCTTCTATTTTAGTTTCTGCCTAATTTCAGTCTTTTAGTTGATTTTTTTTTCCCAGTAAAGTTAGATTGAAGTAGGCATCATGAATGAGCCTTGTCTTCCGTATCAGTCATAAATTTACTAATACTTCACTATACAGAAGAACCAGTAATGAATATGTAGTGTGTTTACTCTCTCATGACAGAAGTTCCATGTTTGTGGAAATTTACCTAAGATATGTTGATAGATAGTTACAGTTCTATATTGAAAACATCCAGGTAATTTAACTTCCAGTTTTACTGCTTTGGGAGGGGTTTTTACTCCATTCTAGACCCTACTTACCATGACATGTTTCAGACTGGGCTCAAAGCCTTTTCATGGTCAATTCTTTGGTTTCCTTATGCAGCCACTGATTTCATCACAAGTCTCTGACAACGTGGGCTGGAGCCTTGGCCAGTCAAAGCTGGCAGAAACTTATTTATACTTATAGCCAAAAGGTTGGAGCAGCAGTTTCTGAAACTTTTCCTGTTGTCATTGCACCTTCAGGCTGAAGGTGGTAATAATTTACCATGATTGTAAAAACTAAACAGCATATGACATTAACTTGGTTTGCAACTCTTTTGTGCCTTTACAAAATCTCACCAGACCTGAACAGAGGAAATTTTTTGAGGGACCAGGCAGGAAGGAGAAGGAAATAGCCACATGTGATAAATAGGTAGCAGGTAGGAGAGTCTTGAAGAGATTGTGTCTTGATTAAGGGCTGTCAGAAGATGAAGTCCAAGGAACAGTATAAGGTGTTGAAAGTAATAGGAAAGAGATCTTCAACAGAGATTTTGAGGTTAATGAGGAAAGGAAAGGGGATGAGGACAAAGAGGAAAAAAATGAAGACAAATGGCCTCAATTAGCTCTTTTAAAAATTCTCTGAGATACTTGACAGAGATGGAAAGAAAAGCTAAAAGTGCAGAACAGTTCTTACAGGTCTGTGTCTCTGAGAGAAAAGCTTTAATAGCTGTAAGTAACATTTATTATCTCAATTTTAGTGGTGTGCTTGACATACAAGCAGTGAAACCACAGTTATATCAGGTTGGCCTAACAGTCAATGGTGTACATGAATGGTGAGTGCTCATTACTTTGCTTTTTAAAAAATCTTTCCAAGTGAGCTGCTTTTGATCAAAGACACATAATTAAAGAATTAAGCAAGTTTACATCTAATAGACTGCCTGCAGTTCTCCATTACATATTTACCAAGTGATAGTCTACTTTACATGATTGTCTATTATACTCATTAGGAAACTAAGCAAGCTGATTGTGTTTCTCTGAGAGGAAAGTAAATGTATGATAGAAAAGGTGTGTGATGCTTTAATGAGATGAGTATGGTGCATACTCACAGCCTGCTTTTCTTCATTTAGCACACGCATCAACCTCTCGATTATCTTCAGCTTTCACATGGCATAATGTTTGTTTGCCATTTTGATTGCACTCAGTGTTGGCCACTCATGGAGGTGGCTGGTGTTCTGGAAGAGGCTTCTTTCTCCCTGACAACAAAAGTAACAGTGATTAGTTCAGCTTCTTATTTGGGGCTCTATTCTATAACCCAGCTTTACATCATAAAGGAAACGGTTTTTTACAGTTTTTTATTTTCCTTCTTCTTCTTTCTCTCTCCCTTCTGTCTCTTCTGGAATGCTTTCTGAGCAAATTCTTTGCTTGAGGAGGAATGTGACATTCTCTTGCACTGGTTGATAAATATTTATGCCTGAGAACAGCATAAAGCTCTCTTTTGGATGCTTTCCCATTTTACACTGTGCTGGCTTTTGGCCTGATCTCTGTATTTAGAAAACACTGTGTATACCTGCATGCTTTCTTGACTTGATTTCCTATTTCTAATGGGTCTGCAGCCAGTACTGCATGAGAACTGCATTGCAATATTTTCAGTGAATTGTCAGGATACTTGAATACAGCCAAATGAAAAATAGGTGGCTTCTTTTCTAGGTGTATAAATACATTTTAAGGAGAACTTTATAGATATGCCTGGAAAGGATATAGTACACAAAGCATGAAAACATTTTTAAGCACTTTAATACTCTGGTAAAACTGAACAACTATGAATGGAATTAGAAACAGCAAAACATTAGAACTCCTGTGGCAGTATTAATACAATCCCATTTCACAGTCGTGGGGGTTTTTCCTTCCCTTTTACTACAATGTATTTCTGAGTTTTGCTTGTTGGTAAACAAACTCTGTGTACATGAGTGAAAAATATTTTCATTATTAAAGGAGTTATTCTGCCAATTGGCAGATCATTTGAGATCTACAGCTGTAGAGTATTTGTGGATCTCCAAAGCTCAGGCCGTTGCTGTGGGTCAGCATGTTCCGACAGAGCTGACGAGGGATCTCCCTGAGCTTCAGACCAGTGCTGGGTGTCAGCCAGCTGGGCTGCAGGGTGCATTAGGCTGGCTAACCTTTGTGGCTGCATGAGCCACATTTCCAACATCTCCATGTGGGCAAGATTCAGCGTGCTGTGTGCTTAGTGGGGCTCTTTGAAGGCTTACTCTGAGAGCAGACCTCAAGTGGACTATTAAAATGCTCCTGATCTGTGCTCTGCTGTGGTGTAGGACTGGGTTAAGTGTCCAGCTCAGTACTGGAGTGGACTGCAGTGTTGTTTGCACAATCTGGCTGCTTCACTTTTTCTGACAGAGAATTTGGGTTATCCCAAAATCTTCATGTCAACAGACTGGCCTCATACTGCAGTCCCAGCATGGGAACCAGATGTAGATTGCTCATTAGCTGTATGTGGCTACCAGTTTGTCATCTTGCACTAGTGCTGTGAAAGCTTTGTGATTATAAACCTAATGGACAGCATGATCTGTGTGTGTGTGTGTACACACAAACATATGTATATACTCCTAAAGATAGCTCACAGGATTCAGACATTAATTAAATATCAAAAACTTTCACTTTAATGTTGGACGTACAGTATGACTGTGGGGGCAGGAATCTTCATGTCAGCATTTAGATTGAAAGAAAATGTTAACTGAACATTTATTTTAATGTAATTGTTTTTATATTTTTATTTTCTTTATTTTTTTTTCTCAGATATGAGAGAATAGAAATAGTTTTGCTTATTTTACAATTTAATCATTACAGAATCAAATTTACAATTACAAAATTAGAGAATACTTTGGGTTAGAAGGGATTCCTGGGGGTAATCTAGTCCAATCTCCCTGGTAAAGCAGTTTCATCTAGAGCTGGTAGCACAGGATTGTGTCCAGGCAGGTTGTAAGTATCTCCAGAGAAAGAGACTCAGAAACTTCTCTAGGCAGCCTGTTCCAGTGCTCTGTTACCCTCAAAGAAAAGCAGTTTTTCCTCATATTCAGATGGAACTTCATGTGTTTCAGTTTGTGCCCCCTCCCACTTGTCCTTTCACTGAGCACCAATGAAAAGAGCTTGGCCTCGTTCTCTTGACACCTGCATTTAACATGTTTGTGTGCACTGATAGGATTTCCTCTGTCATCTCTTCCCCGGGATAAACAAGCCCAACTGTCTCAGCCTTTCCTCATAAGAGAGGTATTCCAGCTATTCAGTCATTTTTGTTGCCCTCCACTGGACTGTCTCCAATAGTTTCTTGTCCTTGAAATGAGCAGCCCAGAACTGGACACAGTGCTCCAGGTGTGGTCACACCAGGGCTGAGTAGAGGACAGGATCACCTCCCATGACCCTCTGGCAATGCTTTTCCTAAGACACTCCAGGATACCACTGGCCTTCCTTCGTGGGCAACTTGTTGTTCACCAGGACTCCCAGGTCTTTCTCCACAGAACTGCTTTCCATCGGGTCAGCACTGTTCTGGTGCATGGGATTATTCTTCCCTGCATTCAGGATTCTACACTTGCCTTTGTTCAGCTTCCACAGGTTCCTCTCCACCCTGCTTTCTGTCCTGTTCAGGTCTCACTTAATGTCACAGGCAGCCATCCTTAATTAGGGATTAAATTATCATTTTACTGAGACAACTGGTTGGAGTTGGAGTGAAATTTCAACTTTTTACTAACGCTATTCTTTTGTTGGTTAACTTGATTGCTAAGTTTCGTTCACTTTGGAAGAATCATTGAATAAGCTGAGTTGGAAGGGACCTGCCAGCGTCACCAAGTCCAACTCATGGCCCTGCACAGGACACCCCAAGGGTCACACCATATGCCTCAGAGCATTGTGCAAATGCTTCTTGAACTCTGTCAGGCTAGTGCTGTGACTACTGCCCTGGGGAATCTCTTCCACTACTCTGGATGTACCCTCTGGATGAAAAACTTTTTCCTATTATCTAACCTAAGCTACCTCCAAGGTTTAGTTTCCTGCTGTTTCCTTGGGTCCTTTCACTGATCACAAGAGAGAAAAGATTGGTACTTGCTCTTCCCCTTCCTCCCATGAGGATGTTGAGCACTGCAATGAGGTCCCACTTCAGAGCAGATTAATAGGGCAAGATGCAAATCTATGTATGCTGTAATGAAAATATTGTTGCAGGAGAAAAAAAAAAGGTTAATTTAGAAACAAAAATATTACTTTCTGAGTTGCATTTTTCTCTGTGTCTGCTGAAAAAGAAGTGTTTCATCTATTTCATTTTTGCAGACCATGGCTCTGTGTTTCAGTGGCTCAATTAAAATTTGCTTCATGAAAATTGTTTCAGGAGCAGATGTGCCTGCCAAACTGGGCAGAGAAAATGTTCAGTGAGGTCACAAAAAGATGGTTCTTCATTATGCTCTGCCAAAATCTTAGCAGATCATCACTGAGCATGTTCAGATGTGAAATTTCAGTCACTGTCTGTTTTATTTTTCCCATTTTTATTTTTTTATTTCCTGCATTCTAGTCTCAACTGATGGGTGAAATAAGTTCTTCCCCTGTCAGCCAAGCAAAGTATCAAGTTGATGTCTCTTGTTTATAACAGGTTGGAGTTTTTGGGGTTTTTTTAAGTTGTTTGTTTGTTTTGCTTTGGGTTTTTTTGTGGGGGGTTTTGTTTGGTTTTTTCATTTGTTTGTTTATTTGTTTGTTTGTCTTTGTTTCTTTTGTTGTTGTTGTTGTTTAGTTTTGTTTTTTCTGGAAAGAAAATAGGGTAGATGCATTGTGTATGAGTTTTAAAATCAGGATAGAGTCTCCTATTAACCAGGTTGATACTGAGGGGTTGAGGGAGATGCTGTAAGGTATAGAGTGATTTGCACATAATGTGCTGTGGTTTAGTCATAATAAAGCTCTGCTAATTATGTGTTTTCACCCCTCCCAATCACTCTCTTGTCATGTCAAATTAGTGAGTGTGAGGAAGACATTTCTGGGTTTTTTTTAATTACTTTTGGGCTGAGAGTGAGCTCTGACAGTTTAAACTGAAGCTGAATTTTTAAAAACCATTAAAATCTAGAAACAAGGGGAAACCTTTTAGCAATTTTAAAGGGTCAGCGGTAGCTTAAAAAAAATTACTTCAGTCTGAAAAATAAGTACCTAAAGATCAACTATGATTATGGTGACTACAGAAGATCTGAGGGAAAAAAAAGTCCTTCTGAGTTTCTCATCTTTCAGAAACCTCATGGTTTATCATATCTAAGGCTTTCCCTGCTTTCTTAGGGGTCCATTCTTTAGGAAAATTAAAAAAACAAAAACAAAAACAAAAACAAACAACCAAAACCAAACAACCAAAAAACCACACACAAAAAAATGCCAGACATCATGTGTTGGCAGAGTTGGTAGAAACAATGAATTTCTACTCTATTTTTTAGCCATTGTTTAGTTCGCCATTTGCAGTAAGAATTCTTGTAGGTAAATCATTGCACAACAGAGATTTTATTATTGCTTCATGACTTTAAATCCTACTTGTAGGAGCACTTGGTTTTAGTATACGTAGTCTTTCAGGCAGCCCTCAGATTTTTTATGTGCTATAACATATCTGAGAGAAAAATAAATGGTATCTGAGACATTGAAAACCATACCTCCTTGTATGAGGAAATACATTTTTCATCTTCAAATTTTATGCACATATGAGTTAATTAAGAGTGTAATATGAAATAAATCCATGGCAGTGCAGATGTTTTAGTTGCAAGAGCAATAACTTGTGGTTTCCTGCAGGTTTTTAGAAGAATAAATTTGAATCTCAGGCATTGGTCATGAACTCATTTATACTGGAGAATATATCACCAGAGGAAAAACATGCAAACAAGCAGGGAAACAAGCCTATATACTTCCTGGCTTTTTTTCTATTGTTTGCTCAGGTTTTTTTCAGATCACTTAAGATTGATAACTAATTTTATTTCCCTTCTCATCTGAGATGCATTTCATATTGATTGAATGACTATCCATTGAATAAAAGGAATATAATTGGCAGAATTTCCAGCTATATATCTTGGTGTTGATTAGAAGACAATCTGATTGTATCTGTCAGATAAAGAAAAATACTCTTTGTTTCCAATATAACTTCATCCTGGACTATTATTTCTTCATTAACTTGTTAAAAGAGAAGAAGCATCTATGAGTTGGGATTTTTTCACCTCAGGCATTCATGCACAAAATGAGTATGGGCCAAAAGGGAAAAGAGGGCATGTGAAGGGAGGAAAAAGAACTAGTGAACAGGGAAATGAGTAAATTATAGACAAATCATCCATGATTTCAAAATCAGAAATGACCTTCTGAAAGCTGAAATGAGGAGGCATCTTCAACAAGGTTCATTTGAGGAAAAAATGGGCAGTTAACAAAACAGAGTAGCACTGACTATGCAACAGCTCCTCAGGGACTTCTGATGAAGTCATGCAAGATAATTTTATATTATATAAAGAATATTAGAGCAAATCTTTTGGGTCAAATATCTTAGGACTCTTATTAAGTATTTTTTCCCCTGTACGATTGTGGGATGCGTGACTGATCACCTTTCTTGTAGCAGACTAGAACTCAGATGGTTTTTAGAAAGGCCCTTAGGGCTATGAAGCTGTTTCTGTTTGACAGTCATGGGCTGGATTCCCTCATTTATATTTAACTGTAATCATCAGCTTTGAGAAGAGTTTCTAATTTTAAACACATGGTGCTCCCTCCACCCCCTCCTTTTGTCCTCAGGAAAGCTGTAATTTGCTTGGGTGCATCTCTATTTTAACTACAAATACATTTGAGCCCCTGAATGGGCTTCACACGTGAAAACTGTGCTCAAAAACTGTCACTTTCTTGTCTTTTTGTTTGTTTATGATTGCTCATCTCTTCTTTTTCATTTTAAAAATTACTTCTTCCTTGGTCCTGAGTATCATCCAAGCCAATTTATACTTGTCATTAATTTCTTTGATAAAATATCATCACTTTAATCTGAG
Organism: Dicaeum eximium; assembly: GCA_013396995.1. Lineage (NCBI taxonomy): Eukaryota > Metazoa > Chordata > Aves > Passeriformes > Dicaeidae > Dicaeum > Dicaeum eximium. The sequence goes on along the minus strand of VWZP01007629.1, from coordinate 95,056 downwards.
TATTATGATGCCTACTATCTTTCTTACAAATTTATCTCAAAGTTGAACTAATAATTGCTTCAACAACCAATTAGAAATGCAATGAATTTCCCTTTATTGAACTGATATAGACTCAGTGAGATGTCTCTTCTTGAACTATATATTAAATAGAGGGATTAAAAAAATAAAACCAACCAAAAACAGCCAAACAAAATGTTACACAATGGTGTAGGGGACAGAAGAAGGCAACATATTGAGTCTATGATTCAGAAGGCATAAAAAACATTTTATTAATAGAAATTGACATTTCTTATAGAGAGTGTCTTGGACCTAAGACCTGATTGGTCTTTAGGAGACTTCTCTCACACTATTGTTAAGAAGGAGACCACTCCTTCTTGTAAACATCTTTCACAAACACCAGGTGCAGGGGATAAGATAATAATTGTTTTAATTGGTTCTCTAACTTTCCCAGGCCAAGCCTGGGAGAAGCTGTTTCCCTCTGTTACCAGAGACTGAGAATATCCACACCAAAAAACTACATCCACATCAAAATCCATATTTGTGCTAGCAACATTTTATCCAAACTTAGGTCAGATACCCACTGCTTTATTAATTGACTGCAAATCAATAAAAGGTTATGTATAAATAAAACTTTACTGCAAAATTATAACATTTACTTAGACATCTATGTATTTAAACAGCAAAAAGCTTTGTAAACTGTCTGCCTTTACTCTCGGTACAATGCTAATCCCAGAGGGAGGGAAGAATGAAGGGCAACAGGGTTTGTTTGTGTTTGTACAGAATGTTATCCTTTTAACAAAGACCAGCACAAAACATATAAATCCATATGTTTGGATTTGTTGCTGCCACATTAATTATTCATGGGCTCACAGTGTGACACACTGGGAAATAATCTAAAATTATATAAAAAAAGAATTTCAGGACTGGCATCTCTAGTTAGAAATCCTAAATTCTAAGCTGACTTTTATGAGAGTATCTTTTGCTTAACTGTTTGTGAGAAAGACCATTCAGAAAATCCTTCCCTACTATTGCTTTCACTAATGTCTCTAAGAGATTATGTCAACCACAGAATTGCAAACCAGAAGTGAGACTTTCCAGCCTTGTGAAATAATTTCCTTTATTTGATTTTTTTTTTTTTTGGCAATCATTTTGTGGTGAGGCAGATACTATCATGGATAAATCTGCCACAGAACCTAAGTCTTGCAATGTTCAATATTCTCATAGACCTATCTAAATGTTGGTATCTTGATGCCTATTCTGTAGTCAAGAAAATCTAGAGAGCCCTTCAGCATAAAATAAATGTCTTTATTTGGTCAGGTGAATAACTCCCTGAACTCTTCGTATTGCATGAACAAAAGGTTCTACTCAGTTATTTCCCAATAATCACCTAACACACCTGAGTTGCTCAACAATGTCAAAACCTGAGGCCTGCAGTTTTGACAGAAAACTTGCCTTTTTGAATCACCAGCTGAAGGTTGGGGAACTTCAGATGGCACTTCAGAAAGCATTAGACACATGTGAGTGACCTACCTAACAGGAGTCTGGACTCAGATATCAACATTTAGTCTGGAGCTAAGGTCAGATCTAACTCTGCCTGAATAAGGGTTGTCGTGAGGTGTCTACTTCTGCTTATACTTGTTGGGATCCTTGATGTCTGTTGTTTTTTTAAGACAGTCCATTAGTCCTGGTAATCTGAAAATAAGCAACCATTCCCTCACCTGCATAATAAATTGAAGCCCTGTGGTTACTTTGGCACCCCACTGATGGCCAAACATATGTTTTGCAATACTGTTCTGCCAAAGATGAAGCAACATTTTAAACCTGAAACTCTGAAACTCCAGGGAATTTCTCAGTTTTCAGAAAGCATTTGTTTTGAAGGCTGTCCCAGTCCTTTCTGCTATTTGATATTCCATTTGGTAATCAGTTTTTTAATAGTAATTTGAATAAAGAAGGCTACAGAGATGATGCATGTCTTACAGCTCAAATGCTAAGGCATTCACAGTCTAGATTCAGGCTCTGCTTCATGTTACCACATGAACTTGAAAACAGGCATCCTACTTCTTTTTTTGGCTATTCCTCTTGTGGAGTCGTTGGCTGTTGTGTATGTGCTAACAAACAAGTTCACAGGTAGTCTGTTCCTGCTGCCAAAACTATTCCAGCATCTATTTTTACATATAGTTCCTCGAGTGTGGTAACTTTTGAGGTGCAGAAGAAATGAACTGGCTGATCTCCTGGTGTCTGAGCAGCAGACATTTTTGGCATATCAAGAATTTGTTGCATGCTTGTTATTCAGCAAAAATGAGACTTCTCTGTGGCTTCAGATCATTAAGGGATCAGGGAATAATTTAACAGGACTTCTGAGCATTCCACTGGCATCTTGTTGTTACGGATTTAGACTTAACTCTGCAAAAGTAAGTGCACACACAAATGACACCTTTTACTTCTGCTTCAGCTTCTGAATCCCACTATACTTAAGGAAATGCATAAGAGATACATATTTGACTGCCTTTGTAGACCTGGTCTTTGAAGACCCTGAGAAATTGCACTCATATAGATATAAGACTTCTGAAAAATAATCAATTAGCTTGAGAAGTGTGAGTTCTCAAAAAATTGAGGCACCTAAAATAATTATAGTGCCTAATTATGCAATTAAGTGATTACCTTTAGTTTGTTCCACTTGTAAAACATTATCCTGAAAGATTCATTTTCTTTATTTCCCCATTGGTAAAAATAACGTGCTTTTTGATGGCCTTTAGAAATATCTAACTTATTTTACAGAGATGTATAATAGTATAACTGAATACAGAAACAAAATACCTTTCTACAGAGATGTACAGGAAACTTTAAATGACTGTACCAAATGTCCTTGAGGTCTTTCTGCTGATCAAAGTGCTACTTGTATTTGTTAGTGGAGAGAATTCACAACATACATCATTAAACCTCATCATCTGTCTAACCAAAGAAATCATTTAAGCAGACAGAAAGTGTTCAGCTTTTTCATTGTTACTAGGGGCAATTTTTATTGGAACCATCATAGGGTGTCCACATGCCTGGGAAATTCATTTTTCTGTCAAACAGCATGTGTAAGTGAAGTAGAATTTTCTTGTAAAGATTACTGCAAATTGATATAAATTAAGGTCTGCCTTCTGAGAAGAACAAAGTTAATCGAAGTGGGATTAAAGCTATAGGTCCCTTTCATTTAGTAGAGGTGCTTCACTGATTTGTTAAGTAATGGGTTATTTGATGTACTGTATGGAGACTGATGTAGGTCACTTTCAGCATGCAGTGCTGAAGATTTAAAGAAAGAAAAAAAAAAAGGAAAATACCAGCACTCTCTAGTTTTCAAATATCATGTAGAAATACTTGTAATGAACACAGCCCTTCTACCCCTCACTCTCCAACTTTTTTGCATTATTTCAAGGCATGAGCTTTTTTTATACTTTCCTTATGTCACAGCCCTAACATTCAGTTAGAAGACAGGAAGACGGTTTTCACTTTGTTTCTTATCAGAAATTATGTTATCACCATCTCATTTGACCACCAAATTTGTTTTCAGTAAGTATGAACCTCAATTTTATTTCATAAGACAGTGAAGTGTATTTCTGTCAATGGGTTCAGAATACTTGGAGTGATATTGTCCTTCCACGTGTTTTGTCTGTCTGGTTTTGGTTTGTGTTTTTATGCTCGCTGATTCCATGCATTTCTAAATAATTTTACTACTCTTGAAAAAGATCCTTCCATGGTTTTAAAAAGCAACATAGTGCCTAAAGTTTATGACTTTAAAAGATTATTACCACTCATGGAGTTTTTTGTAAGCTATCAGCTTCTGTTCAAATCCAATTTATCATGTATAAGTCTCAAAATGCACCCACATGAACTGATATGAAAGAATGAAAGGTCAGTTCAATGGCTAGAGAGAACAAGGCTAGGTCCCAGCTCTCACTTGAAAAAATATCTGTACTAAAGTATTTAAATTCAAGTCAGCAGGTGTCTAACTTCCAATTATCATTGATGGAGATCTAGTATTTGACTTAGTTATCCACTTGTGGGCATTTCTTGCCACGATACCCAAATGTTCAAAATAGTGGAGTTCCTGTGGCTGATATGAGATGCAAGGGATTTTTAGCAAGGGATTAAATTGATAACAAAATTACCCTCTTGTATCCAGATAAATGTTCAGATACATTAACAAATGTTATAAAGCAGTTTGTCAGTGGTCACATATCTTTTATTGGGTAAAGAATCTAATTCACACAGGAATAGTTTATAGAATCAGAATCATAGAATCAAGTTTGTTGGAAAAGACCTTTAAGTTCAAGTCCAACCATTAACTGAGTGCTGCCAAGTCCACCACTACAACATGCCCCTAAGTGCCACACCTATTTATCTTTTAAATACCTCAACCATCAATGATATGTGCTTCCTTTTGTTCAAGAACATTCTTTGGCTCAGTATTTGACTCAGTTTTAAAATGTGTAATATAAAAACTTTGTATGTTTACTGGATTACTTGCAAATGCTGGAGAAAAACAATAGTTGATTTATTAACTTTAAAAAAAACCAGTATTTTTAGTAGTTAGTGATTATGTTTACTTGACTGAGATTCTTTCAGAGACCAAAAGCAAAGCTTTAAAATAATTTTCATAACTTTTATGCTTTGATACTAATAATGTGGAGTTCCCAAACCCATCGTGCATTTTGGAATGCATGAGTACAGAAGTCAACTGAGGCCCCTCCATTTTGAATGAAGGTAAGCTACTAAAAATGCCCAAATCTTGTTTTCATTAATAATTTTGGAGGCCTTCAAACAATATGAAATGCCAGGTTTATGAATCAAATATTCTAATGTCAAGAAAGGTAATGAGCACACCCTTTAAGTGATGATGGCTGCCACTACACATTACTTTTCCCACAAACCTCATCCCTGCTCTCTATAAAATGCATGGTCTATAAAAAGAACGTGGTCATCATATGAGTTAAAAATTATGGAAGAATCCATGGGGTCTATGCCACACTTTTTCTGTGTTAAGGATTTGATGAAAAGCAAGGGATTTCAGGTGGGTTGGGGGGAGGAAGAGTACCCTCAAGGCAAAGGCAGTAAAAAAGGATACTGGATGATTTTCCTGCTAGTGCTACATTCCTAGATGTTGCAAATCATTTGATTAAACTGCAATACAAAGTGACTGGTCACTGTCTTAGGTTATTTGTATCAGCCCCTAGAAATACATGACACATTTTTCAGTTGTTTCAGGTTATCTGCCAGTAGAAGGGTTCTTGAGTTTAACGAGACAATATCCTGCTGTGGTTACATATCCGCCCGGTCTCTGTGGCCCATCTCAATCCTTCCTATGCTGATTTATTCCACTACCTTGTGCCAATTTTCTCTCTTTTAGATTTCAGTAACAACAGCAGACTGTGAGGAAAATTCTCCTTTGTAATGAAGCTGCTATCCTGTGTCATAAAAGAGCTCTACTCAGAGATCATTAATTGGTAGGGAGATCATGAAGGAAAGGAAACATGTTTGGCAGCTTTAGAGAATTTAGCTGCCAAACCCTTTAATTTGCTAAATATTTTTGTAGGTTATTTTTTGTTTCTTTGTTTGCTTATTTGTTTTTTTCCCCCACAGAACATCTCAGAGAGTTATAACATCTGAACCCATTATTAGCTGCCTGTTGAGGAGCACAGAACTATTAGAAATTGCCCAGAAACAAACCGAGGACATTTTTCTTTCTTAATACAGACAAAATTGTTTTGTTTTGTTTTTTCTTTTTTTTTTTTTTAATTTTCCTAATTTCACTCTTAGATACATTTGAAATAATCTTTTAAAATTTTCCTGGCCCCATCAGCCCTAGGCACTTAAGCAATAATATTGAACATTTTATAATAAAATATGTGTTATAATAAAATATTTTATCGTGATAGTAAATTATGGAATACTTCATAAAGATCCAGAACTCTTACACTGGGTAATTGTAATTTGACATATTTAAATTTGCTTTGAATTGTAGGGTATTTTTTTCTAGACCAATTTCACTATCCATTTATCAGTACCACCAGAACCATAGAACAGAAGTAAGGATTTTTTGAAGGGAGACAAAATTAGTTGTCCAGACATAATTATTTCTCATTCTCAGATATTCTCAGATAACATCTCAGACAGAATTCCACATTGAGGGAGGAAAACTTGGGGAGGAGGCTAGAACAGGCTGAGATTTGTTTACCTTTTTAAAGTCATGATGCAGAGGAAAATTTGAAATGTATCCTATGTATATATGTCTGCTCAGTGCTGGTTGGAATTACTCACAGAGGAATTTTACTTTGATGTTTGAAGAACTCATTTTTTCTTATTTTTCTGAATTCTATAGTCAGAACAATGTCTTAGAACATATTGTGGAGCTGGAAACTCTAGATTATCAATAAAACGAATGTTGCCTTTACTACAGACACCTCCTGCTGCTTGCTCTTTACCTCTTCAGTTGTCTGTTCTTGAACTATTAGCAGTTTCTTCAGTGTTCTATTTAGACACAGTGACATGCCAGAATTATTGAGCTGATTCTCTAGTTTTCAATTTGCATTCAAAAATATTTTATTTTCTCTCTTTCTCTTTGTTTTGTTTTTTTTTTTTCCCTCCTCTGAGGGTATATATTGTCATTTGTAAATATTTGTGTAATGCTACACAAGTAGTAATAAGTCCAAATGTACTTGTGATTTTCCAGCATAATTGAGTTAGTTAGTGATACACGTTCTATTTTTCAGCCTTCACTGGATACAAAGTTATATGTACATGTCTGTTTTTCACTATTCTGTTTTTCAAAATTTATGCCAGGCAGAGCAGCCTCTAGCTTGTACTGGGTGCTAGATGGGTAAAAGCATTCTATAACAGGAACATTGCTTAAAAAATTGATTGTTTTCAATATACAAGTATATTTATAAGCGAAAATGTCTTCTGGTACAGACAAGGTTCCAGTCTCTAGTTTTGAAAACATTTGTGATCTCATTGGCCTTAGTGAAACTACCAGGATGGGCAAACATAAGTTCTGCAGGATGGAGGCTCAAGTTAAAACATTTGTTACTTGAACATAAATATAGTTTAAAATCTGCTTGTTACTGTTGTCTGTCTGATATTAGAGACATTATTTTTTTTATTCTTTGTCATTCTTATCATGTTTCAATAGAAGTCGTGAAACACAAAGAAATGGGCTCAATTCATTTTTGTGGAAAACTGCCCTAGAGTGGTGTTTCCAGGGAATGTGCCCCGTTAAGTTTTCACATTATTGCTGTGTCTTTGAACCCATTTCCCTTAGTGTGTGGGGTTTCAGAAGATGAATTACTTTTTGTATTTTTTTTTAAGCATACATGGTCCAAATGATGTATCAGACAATAGCTTGAAATAGGAGTTTGTTGTATCTAAAAGAGTTAGCATACTCTCATACTGAATACTGGGATGAGATAGAAGTTAGTCTCATTTTAAGTGTGAAATTTTAAGAAACTGCAGATTTGTTTGTTATTTAGTTTCTGGGTAAAATCCTTTACTCACTTAAGTAATCTGACATTTTGGTGTTGTCTTGAAAGGGATTAGGCTAGTTTTCAAAAACAGACCAAAAAAGGAGGAATACTTCTGCTTGCTGCTTTGGAAAATATTCATTAATTCCAGGAAAAAGGACTTAAAATTTATTTGTAATGGATAATTATAGTATTAGTAGTAACCTTGGCACCTCATTATGCTTTTACTATTATTTAATTAAAAATTTGTTAAGTATGAACTTTTATCATTAATAGCTATCCCAAAAGACTAAAGGTGATTAGTAAATGTCTTTGCAGATTTGTCTCTTATCCATGCTAGAATATCTTCATTTTCAGATGATAGTGTGCCTAGTTTTCACAAAAAGTTCATAAATTATCTAGCAACCTCAGCTGTTTGAAGAAGCATTCTTCCAACTTTCAAATGAATTATCTTTGAAAACTATTGAGGCTGTATCATCTATTTACTTTTGATATTATTTAATCATAGTTATTCTTTAAGCTAGTATAAATACAATTGAGATGCAAACAAACATTTAAAAATTGCAAAAAGCAATTTTTGGTAAAAACATTCTAAGTAGTGTAATCAAGCATAATCTAATCCTAATCAAATAATGGCAGTCCATCCAATAGCCAGCATATACAGGAACTAATTCCCAATATGAAAGCATCATCTCCTTCACAATGACCTTCCTGTCATATAAATTTGTACTAGAAATTTCTCAATGCTTTAATTTAACAATTTAATGGTAACATAAACATAAAAGTTGTGACTTTGGTGAATTAAAATGGTTCAGAATGATTTGTTTATAAAAAATGTCTGCTACCTATTTATTTTATTTCAATGTTGATAGAAAAACAAATGCATGTGTTTGGGGGATTTCTTAGAACTACTGTGGAACATAACTAAATGTCACTTTTTTATGTGTCTATTCTGTCTATTTTTCTGTCTATTCTATCTTTATTTCAATATCAAAGAGCATGATAGGTTTGTTTTTTTTGGGGGTTTTTTTACATTAAGTTGTTACATGGATTAGAAGGCTTATAAGATGAATGGAGAGTATTCTAGTTTTTGTTAAACAAGAACTTACTAAACAAGTAAGGAGTAAGTTGATATTTAGTCTAGTGCCACATAGGATTCTGTCACATAATGAATAAAGATTAAAGGAACAAAATCTTTAGTTAGTCTAATGAAAGAAAAAACAAACCAAGCAACTCACTAGCTTGTAGTCTGTTAAATCACCACTTTGATTAGAATGATTTGTCTCTTTAGGTAGAGCAAACTACAATTGATTTATTTTTGGCCATTTGCTAAGACAAGCTGATGTAGCACTCAATTGGAGGTGTGAAAATCTTTCCTCTTTCCCTCACAGTTAGTGGTGAAACTGTACCAACAAATTAGAAACCATTTAAAGGGACTTTTAGTGGGAAAAGATATGGCTGCAACTAATGAACCAAGAGCAGAAAAGAAACTAATCATGATGGGTTATTTAGAGCTATAACATTTCCTAGCTACACAATAATCTTATCTCAATACTGAATGATCCCAAAATACCAGGAATGCAAAATAAAGCAGTGGCAGTCCTCACCCACCTTTCACCTCATAGCAATTGCAGCACTGATCTAAGTAAAACAGATTCAGAGTCTTCTTCACAGAGCCTGTGAAGTTTTGAATTGATATCAAAAGAGAAAGCATTATTCCTCAGTTTTTAGGGTGTTGTGGTATAATAAAAGCATCTACCAATTGTGCTTTATGATACTTAACTGCCTTGATGTCAAAAATGCCAGAGAGGAGCAGGTAGGGACAGATGGGATCTCTAATTCTCACTCACTGGAATTAAAAGGCATTTTAAAGTCTTCCAGTGTGTATTTAGAAGACGTACATCTCCCATGGATTGTTCCTCCTATCACTGAATACAGGCAAGGGTCATAGATATCATAGATCAAGATATTCTTCAGCTGTTTGAATCCAGAAAAATCACAGATGAGATGCATAGTGGATTAAAGCATTTTCAGAGCAATTCTCCCAGTGATCCCCATGTTTACCATGTTTTACATTACCTTGCAGACCTCTCTGAGAGCTTTCCAGCTAAATTCTTTTTGCATGAAACTCAGTGGGAAGGTATTTTGTCTGATGACATCTAGTGTAACTGTTATGAACATTAAGGCAGGATAGATCTAGGGTAAACCCCACAATTCCATGTTTGGTTAATACTGGGTTCTCAGCACTGTCTTACTCTGCAACCTTGATCCTTTGAATATTTCTGGCATTTTTTATTTAGGCCCAGACTCTGTGTGCTCCCAAGGATGCTGCTTTAGCTGGATTCAAATACTTCCTTCTTCTATCAGGGGAGTTTGATCTTCTAGTTTTGTTAAAATTCACCTAAGTACAAACCTTGCCATAAAACAGAGAATAAAGAACTTTTCATGCTCTGCGTTCATCGTTTTCTAACAAATATATATTTCTTGATTTCTAAATATTTTATTTAGTGAGCATAAATCTGAAAATGGTAAAATTTCTGTGGCCTGTTTTGTGAACACTGTTGTACTTTATTTTTTCTATCCCAGAGGTTGATAATGCCTCTAAGAATGCTCCAAATTGAATTATAATTTAATAAAATAAATTCTTATGAACTACTATGGGGACTTGACTAGTGGTAGATTTTAATCCAGAGAAACCACATCTGAAATTTACTGATAGCCAGTATGTGATAAGAGACATAAACTAAGTGCAATTGTAGTATCTTGGTTTTCTTAAGTCAAGAAAACAATAGCAGCAGTGTACCAATAAAATTATGAACACACATCCTGAGGTCTGCCTTCTATTCACTAAAATAAAAAGCATTTCCAAGGAGTCAAACAAAACCACTTGCAATCTTTTAAAAATATTAATTTGAAAGATTAGAGTCTAGCTTTGAAGTGTCATATTATATTGATGGATTACAGGGGATAAAAAAGTTAGTGAAATGACATCTAAAATGCAGGTTTGAAGCATTGTGCTTTAGCAAGTTGCTTGTAAACCAAGGTGGTTTTTTTTCCCTTTATTCCTTATGTTTTTACTTAAATTGACAGCTGCCAGATGGAAGTCATGGGCTGCCCCACATTATATCTACCCCTCACTGGAGGAAATATCTATTATTTCTGAACAATGAGTGTGTTGTATTTTGTTATTGCAGCTCTTTTGTATCACTCTGAAATAGATATTCAGAAAATTCTTTAAAGCTTTATGCTGTGTTATTCTATAAAACCTATAAAAGCAAATAAAAAGCAAAGTGTTGATTTCTGAAGGCCTTAAAATCCACTTTTACATGGCTGCTTTGCTTTCAAGTTCTTGATTTTACAGGTGTTCTTGATTTTACAGGTAGTATTGATTTGAAATTGATCCTTGCAGTTTTGAGAAAAAGAAAACTTTGAGATTTATTTGCACTGCAGCTCTTTTGCAGCTGCCACAGTGTGAAGCTAATGCAAGTCTGCATGAACTGCATTCCAAGGCTGCTACCATTTTGCAGAATGGTACAGTGAAGTTCTACTGTAAATCCAAGTTGAATTCAAATGAGTATTTTTTTTTTGGTCCTGTATTGTCCCAAAGAAAAGGTTTTGAGCCTGCTAGCTTGTCTAGATAAGTTTGATCAACAGGGCTAATAGAATATATTGCTTCTCACTACCAAGCTTGCTTTGTTTAAATGTTCTATGGCATTCCAGGCAGCCTGCTTTGTCCTTAAGCACTGAAGTGGTTCCTGAGTGATGGAAGCATAGTTCAGAGAAACTGAAGAGCTCAGGAATGCAGAGAAAAGTCAGAAGGAAAAGAAAAATCTCTGTTTCATTGGAATATAGTGAATATTTAAACAGGAATGCTTTATAGAAATTGTCCATTTTGGTCAAAATATCTCTAATAAATTATACTGGTAAATTGTCAGTATGGAAATCTGAGCTTTGTGAGGCTACAGCATTTCAGGAGCTGACCTTTTAACCTGGAACTTCTATGCAAACTGCTCCAGGGCTTTCACATCCAATAAATGGGTTCCTTTTAAATGAGCATTTCAGTATTTGAATTTTCTTGTTCTTAATCAGATTGAAATTAGATTTTGGACTATTAGATTCCCCCAAGAAATGGAGTGACCTTCTGCATAGATAAAATAGGTAATAATATTGTAATACAAGAGAACACTGTAACTTGCAGCAGCTGTTAAACTTTTTAAAGGTGTCTCCTTTTGTTGCTGTCTTATTTATACAGGGTCTGATGGGGCTCCCCATCAAACATGCACTGTTAAGTAGTTAGGCTGCTGACAGCCAAGTACCTATTTCAAAAAATATTGTACCTGTGGTGTGTACACAGCCTAATCATGACTTCCAGATTGTTTTATCAATCTTTTCTTAGGTGACTGTATTTTCCACAGTGCTGAAAGTATCTTCAATTAAACATGATAAAATTCAAGTCAGTTTTTATCCTTCTGCAGCTTGGTGAAGGTAAGAATAGTGGCAGAGGCACTAGAGCTGGCTCTTGTGAGCATTAGAGGGTCACAGTGATATATCCATTTACACTCTGTTCACGTTTGGGTGGCTGATGCTACAAAAGAGGCCCAGAATGGTTGCTTCTTTTTGAAATGAAAAGGAGATCCTGTAGAATTTGCACGTCACTAAGAAAGATGTTGCACTAATGGTGCATTCAGGTGAGTAGATAATTCACAACAAATCTTGGTGTAGTTTCTTGTCATTGTTTTATTTATATGTTCAGCTATGTTATCATAGTGCAAACAGGGTGAATAGTAAGAATGTCAGCAGTTTCCCAGACTTACTGGCGTGTGTGACTATGAGCATGTGTGATACATCTGCTAGTGAACCAAAAGGGGAAGAAGATGCAGGAGAGATTATAAGTAATCTATTAATTACCTCTGATTATAACTGTAAATGTTACCAAGCCAGTGAGAAAGCTTGGCAAATGTCTTTTATACCCAAACCTAGACACCATTGAAACTGCTATCTCTTCTTGTTCTGTCTCAGTTTTCTCTCTTCAGTGTCAGAGAGAACTTAGGGCTGAGGCTGTGCATTTGTGCACTACCCATGTACTTGAAAATGGAAAGTGAGCTTTTTATATTGCCTTCCCACCCTTTTCTGAGGAAAAGGGGAAAAAATAGCAAGGTTACTTTATAGGCTCTACTATTTGGCAATGTTAGAAGAAATATTTGTAGTCTTGAAATCCTAACAATGTGTGCAAATTTTCCATAACTTTAAGAAAAATACTGGCAGTTTTGCTATTTATGGCATACATGAATTAAAGACTGTGCAATGGTACATGCAGAACTTCAGTGCAGTCTCACAGGTCTTGTTCTAGGTGATTCATTTTTTCCAGCAGTTGGTTGAAGTAAGCAGATTCATGTGTTAACAGAAACCAAGAAACAGCAAACTCCAAGGGGACAGGTTCAATTTGCATAGCACGATGAAATATAGTGTTGCTTTGAAAGCCATTCATTTTCCACTTCAGAAGTATTTATGTCTTTACTATATTTCCAACATGTTTGTTTAATGCACTTTTACTGAATTGCATTCTGGTAATTTTAAAGAACAGAGAAAGGCATATCTCTTCTGTAAAGAGAGAACTGAGGAGAAGCCCAGTTGCAGCCTTGGCCTGTGATGTGGGAATGTGTATCACAGACAGTAAAACTACCTGGGTGGGGAAATGCAAACCTTAGAATTCCTTCTCTCTTTGACATTCCTGTGTCCAAGGAATGTATCTGTGAGAAGCATATTTGGTCATGTGCTCAAAACCATATATGTAACTTTATGGACACATACCAATTAAACTTTCTGTCAATGTGATGTACCTCATACTGCCAATAACTTGTGGCAGGGTAGTATTGATAGAAGTATGGGATAATGTGGCATTATATGGGAAAAGCTCCCATTATAGTGGAAAATGGTTCTGGGACAGAAAAAGGAACCAGTGACAGGAAAGGATAAGCTAGTATTCTGATGAAGAGAAGTGGAAGATTAGTGGGGTGATTATACAGTAGTACAGCAGCCTGAATATCTCATTCAGTTGTGCTGGGCTTTTTCCCACAAATTACAGCAAATGGGCAGACAAGGAACACCTGATCATGAACTACCTGATCTTAGTTCTCACCCATACACTCATATACTTGTATATTTTGCTTCTGAATACAAGGGAAACATCCCCATTGTCTGGGAAAATGGGATCAGGAAGGGTATTCTGTTGCCATTATCTGTATTCAGTTAAACAATTTGGATTAGTTCAAGGTTATTTGGTGATATACTTTTACAATGCAAAGCATGAGATTTAAGGTAGGACTCTAAAGCAATTTTTTTTTTTTTTTCAGTAGAGCTTTCCATGCTGTCTGTCACAGCAAAATGCCCAGCACACAACAGCTGGATAAACACATCATGGGATGGGTGAGCAGCTGGTTCACAGGCTGGACATAAAGTTTATAATGAATGTGAAGACATCAGACTGGTGAACTGTCACCAGTGGGGTTCTGTAGGGATCCACCCTCCTTCCTGTGCCCTTCAAAATCTTCATCAACTTGGACAGAGCACTCGAGTGTATATCAAGGAGGTTTGAAGTAAATTGAGAGGAGCTGTTGACTCCCTCAAAGGCAGAGAGGCCCTGCAGAGAGACCTCCCCAAATTAGAGGTTTGTGCAATCACCAGGCCGATGAACAAAGGAAGTGCTGGATTCTGCAGCTGGAACAGGGCAATCCTGGATTCCATACAGACTGGGGAATGAGCTGCTGGAAACAGGCACCATGGAAAGAGACCTGGGGAGTTTTTGAGAGGAGGAAAAAATCTCTTTAGACAGCCTGAAACCTGCTATACTTAAATTCCTCATAAATAATCCTTCTAAGCTAGTCTAAAATCTAATAATTCCATGTAGATATTTGGGATTCACTCCCTTGTGAAGAATTAAAACCCCAGCAAAATATTTAATTTGGAAAATTTTCTTACCCCTCCCATTCAGACTATTTGCTTTCTGAAAATATGCTGAAGCAATAAGGCAATCTAGAGACTAATGAGCCATTCTGAAAAAAAAAGAGAAGCTTTAAATCTACCACAGATACATACCAGACTAAATTCTGGACATCTAATTTTTCAGTATTCTGGGCTTAATTAACATTTTTGCTTCAATTTCCCCATTAAAAATGAGAAGCAATAAAATGCTTACCTTTATAGTCATAGGGATGCTCTGTTGGTAATTAGATGCTGTCAGACAGAATTACTGTAAATTACAGTAATTACTGTTCATTAATTAATTCTGTCAGTTTTATGTTTTATTGTAATGCACTGTCAAAGTGCTATAGTGTTTAAATTGGATGCATTTAAAATGAACATTCACATTAAAAATGAGTGAAAGAGAACCTTTTATTGAAATTAAAAAAAGTTCCAAAGAAATATTTTATTATGATCTAATTTTGGCTGTGGAATTCTGAAGCTGAAAAGTACTGCAAACTAGTAATTGCATGTAGTATTATAACTAAAAATGATACAAAAAATATGAAGAGACATTAGGTATTTAAATTAAACTGCTTATTTTAGAGCAGAATTCAGTATTTAATTGTAACATTCTCTGTTGAACCAGGTGTATTTCCAGTGGATGTTTCGTGCCAAAGAGAATTAAGGCAGGAAAGTTGACATTTCCCTTGGGAGAAAAAGACTAAATATTAAATCTGCATCTCCCACTGCTGGAAGTGAGGCTTCCTTTGGCTCACACTGCACTGAAATACTGTAAATATTGGTTTATTGTAGAAGTGTAATTTGCACTATTGCAGTGAAGTGATGATAATTATGCTAGTTCTATATCCTCTGAAATTTTGTAATGATTTTATCTGTGTTACTGACATGTAAATATACAGAGAAAAGGATCTGCTGTTTCCACTCCCACATTAAGACGTGGTTGGCAGGATATGTACTCCTCCTCAGGTGGCCCAGGATACCATTAGCCCTCTTGGCTACAAGGACACATTGCTGGCTCATAATCAGATTTTTTTCTACCAGCACCTTCAGACTCTTTTCTACCAAGCTGTTCTCCATCTGGGTGTCCCCCAGCATTTACTGGGGTTTGTTTTTCCCCAGGTGCAGAGCTTTGCACTTCCCTTTTGTTAAGCTTCATGAGGCTCCTGCCAGCCTATCTCTCCAACCTGTCAAGGTAAAAACTCTCTAAAGTTATTACACTGAAAAGGAGAGCTAGAAGAAAGGTCACTTTAGTCTAAGAACAGTGAACAGGGATAGATTTATTTACAAGCATCTCAAGTTTCACCCAGCCATCCGGACTTTTGTGTTTTAGGAGGTTTTTGGTTGGTTTTGTGGTTTGGGGGCTTGTTTTGTTTTGTTTTGTTTTGTTTTTTCCTGGTTTTTTTATTATTCTAGTAAAACATACCTGTAGAGAATAAAAGTAAAGTGTCATTTGATGGATTCACTTCAAGAAGGCAAGGGAGGCAAAGGTAATTCTACTTCAAGGATCTGGTTGATTTGGGTCCCATAGAGCAGAAAGTTCCCATTAAAAGCACTAGATTGACACTGAGATTTCTTTAAAGTGGGAGGAATTCTCTGTTGATACTGTCTGTGGTATCACTTCAAGTAGGTGGAACAGAGCACATCTGGAGATTTTTTGTATCAAAGCTCCCTTTATGTTAAAACCAAAGTGGAAGCTGTGCAGGTCATGAAATCCTGGAGTCACACTGTGACTGTCCAACACTATAACCCAAGTCAAATGGCACTTTTTTGCTTTGATTTACTTTCTAAATTGATCAAAAGTCAAAGCATTGATTTGAGTGTAGGTAGCTGAGGCTTTATGGATATGAAGTCCTAGTAAAATAAAGACAAATAGTGAAGTGCATTCTAGAATATTACTTTACTGTTCAATGCTCTTAAAGGAGCTGTGAGTGAAGTAAAACTCTGGAATGCCAGTGTAATTCATAACTGGTAAACAGTCTTCAGCAGTCAGTGCCTCAAATGTAGAAGGACATTCTTTTTTATCTAAATCAGCATCAATATTTCATCAATACTCCAGTCCCGTGAAGTAGGTCAATGATTTTAATTTTTTAATGTATTCCAAATTATTAGAACAATTTTAAACTTTTCATTCAATTCTTTAATCCAAATAAATTTAAAATTATTTCACTGAAAGTAGATTTCTGTACACAGGAACCTGAGTTTTGGCATTTTTCTTTTGTTTTCTTATTAGTGTTTTTTTAACAAACTAGTATGAGCCTGCTATGCTAAAGATTATGTATCTTTTCTTAAAAGCTTCCCCAGAGCTTTGTTTTGATGTCAGGTGATGAAATAAATTACTACTTCACTAGTTTTAAAGAGGACTGTGTTGCCTAATTTGAAAGTAAAATTATATTGAATAATAATAAAAGCAAATCCTTTTGGTAATCTGAGATGTTCTCAAAGGTATCTTTTCAGAGAAAGATGCAGAGAAACTTGCAGAGACTGGTCTGTTTGAGCCTATGTAAGACAAAGTTTCATATTGTTTATAGAATCTGCTATTTAAGGCACCTGCTAAGTGAGATGGAAGGCATTTTTATGTGTTTGTTGCTTTGAATTACATTGCTTGCATATATCAAGCAATGAATGACAGATAAAATACTTTCCTTTGTGGGTATGTAAACAATGGTATTTGGCTACTTAATCTGATCAAACAATATTTACTTTGGATTTTGTTATTTTTTCCTTAACAAATTATGCCTTCACCATAAATGCTGTCTCAGCTACTGAATAAACTCGATGTCTCATTGTGTATCTGTTACAATTATAGCAGTCCTTTACACTTAAAAACTTCTTCTTTTTTATGTCTAATAAATACCCAGGTAAGGACTCTTCTCTGCATATCAGTATGGTATTTAGAAAGTCAAGGAAATACGGAAAATGACCAGGAAATGATCAAAAGAATTCATGAGTATGGAGGCTGACCTTGGTTAATTTTGCTTGTTAATCTATCTTGGGACAAACACTAGAACGTCTAGTACAAATGTAGATACTTAATTCCAATAGGTGAAAAGGTAATCCCAGGTGAAAAAATGCCTGTATCTCTAACATGTCAAAAGACCACTTGTGTCAGTGATTGTTCTAAGGGACAGTGTTTCTGAAATTCTTTAGTCTTAAACACAAAAATTATTCTGTAAAGATGGAAGCATTTTTACTTCAATCTTCTTAATCAAAAATAAGATAATGAGGTGAGCTCAATTTGAAGATCTCTTGGGCTAGTTTAAATTGCAGATTTTAGGCTAATATACTGCTCCTCACCTATTTTTTTTCCCAAAATCAATTGCATTTTTATGTAATAATGGTACTACTGTTAATATAATGTACTTCCTCTGTGGACACAAAAATCTTGGAGGCAAGCAGAGACAATGTACAATTAAAAATAATCATACCCTATAATAAGTGAAAAAGTCATTAATTAGCAGATCAGTAAGTAAATGTAAATAGAGTGTCTCATCAAACAGCTGTACTTTTAATGGATCTTTTAATCTGTAGTGCCAAATCTTTGTTCTTAACTTGGGAGAAAATGTAAGGTCACTTCTGGTGTTTGTGAATGACTCCCAAACTAAAAGGAGGTTAAAAAAAAGCATCAATGGCTACAGTAGTTCTAGAGTAGTTCTAATGGCTTCACCCATCCTGCTGTGTTAGATAACTTTATGTAACCCCTGTGGTGGCACTTCATGCTAAAGTAGCTATTTACATTCCTACTGCAAGCCCTTAAGGTGACCCCAGTCACTGCATTCTGCAAAGGAAAGCTTTAAGAGTGACAGATGTCCCAAATGCCATTGCTGCCATTTCAGCTCAGTCTTCTTTCCATAAGTTTTCCTCCACTGGATCCCCGGGATGCATCAAGCTCTGCCTGACACGCCTTTGTGGGTATCTGACTTGTGCTTAGTTCACCTGTGTCTGCTGGCAGACCCAGACAGGTGCCAGGAGCAGGCAGCACCAGGCAGTGGGGCCATAGGGCAGCTATGTATGAACCAAATAGGGACCTTTTCTGTTCACTTTTCTCTGCTGGGTCTGTATCAGCATTGGACAGTGCTGCTGGCTGTCAAACGTTGGATTGCAGGTCCAGCTGGCTTCTGGTTGCTGGCACCAGGAGCCAAGGTTGAGCAGGCACCATGTGCATCTGTCTTCTGTAGCTGCCAAGGAACAAGATGATGCCATGGGAAATAGCAAACACACTGTGATGACCTTGTAATGAGTGCTTACATGGGTGGTTGCTAGACAGATTTGAGTTGCCTGGGAAACCCCCATTTCAGCTCTCAACACACAGTGTCAGGGCAGGAGCCCAAGACTAGCATTTATAGAAGCTAAGTGAAGCATTTGTGGAACCTAAGTTCTGGGAGGTGTGAGGAAGGCTCTATTCTTAGTGATCATCATGGGCACTTCTTATAGCTGTGGCTCTAATCGTGGCTGCACATGGAGTGATTTTCCTGTGCAGTATCATGCTGTGTTGGGCTCTTACAAGTAAGATTTTTACTACATTCTGCCCCTGAAAAGATAAACCATATGTGAAGGCATAATGAGATGGAAGAATGATATGGAAAGAAAGTTGTGTGGGATCTGCTGCATTGTGCTGGAGGATTCTGCCTCCATGAACTCAAGCAATGCTAGGAGTCCCCTTCTGACCATGAGGGGATCCAGAAAGTAGGCAGCATAGATTGCTGTAAAGACTACACAGATCATTTTTTCTCAAAATATTCCAAAGGCCAAGACTGGGAATTATCCACTAAAGCTTCAGGGGCATTGTCAGATGGTACAGCGTGTGCAACCATGTGAACTGCATTTTTTGATAGGCTGTATTGGTTTAATCACAGCCAGTAACTTAGAGCACCCACCATCTGCTTGCTTACTGACCCCCACTCCCAGTCTCTGCAACAGAATAGGGGAGAGAAGAGCAAAAGTAAGGGGAAAAAAAGAAAATACTGAGAGTCAAGGAAAAGACAGTAAGTGACAGCAAGATGGGGAGGGAGCAATGTAAAGGCAGTTGCACACCACCTCCCCCAGGCAAACCAATGCCCAGCCAGCATGTCTACCTTGGAAAAACCACCCCATGCTTCTTATTGACAGGACTGACATTGTATGACTTGCAAAATCCATTTGGTCAGTTTGGATCAGCTGTCAGAATCACAGTACCACAGGATATGCTGTGTTGGAAGGGTGTCCCCTCACAACTCTTGCCCATCCCCAGCCTGCTCTCTGTGGGAGGGCAGAATGAAAAGCAGAGAGAGCCTTGGTGCTGTGCAGCACTGCTCAGGAATAACTACATCACTAGTGTGTTACCAAGACATTTGTCATAACAAGTCTAAAGTACCATGCCAGCTGCTAGGAAGAAAATTACCTCCAGCCCAACCAGATCCAGTATATACACTGAAATAAAAGAAGAAAATTTGGAAGAATTTGGAAAAAGAAAAATGCTCATAAAGGTGAATATCTTACAGACAATTGTCTGGAAAAATTTGGGTGAATATAGGAAAACCCGTTGTTGCACTTTCAAAACATTGGGCAGATTTTAATATATTTGTATGCTCAGTTCTTATGTTCACAACTCAATAAAGATACTGAAAAATTTAAAAGAGTTCAGAGCAGTCTTGGTGATGGTGAAAGTAACATGCTTTACTGTATGAGGTTTGTGCTAATCAATACATTAATTAGGAGTAAAGAGAATTAGGAATCTCCTGGCGCCTCTTCCATCCCTAACTCTGGAGTACAGAGTTTAAGGCACCAATGTTGTAACTTTGACTTTAAAAAATGCAAAATAAGCACAATACTTTTTTCTATGAGCAATTGCTACTGTCCTTTGGGATATGTCATTGAAGTTGTGGTTTGAAAATTTTAAACTCGGGATTTTCTGTTTGTTTTCCAAAACAGTTCTCTAGTTCTGTGAGAGCTGCTGCTAGCTGTGGTGAGTACAGTGATGAATGCAGAGAATCCCTCTGGGTAACGTTGTACAGGAAGTCAGAATATAGAAATACAATGATTCTTGCTGGCCTCACAGTCTGTCATCCATAAAATAAATTAACAATTCTTGTGTTTTCCAGTTTCAGATTTTTTTTCTCAACTTGTACTGCTTTTATATTTCCAAATATATGTATGTATAATTTTTTCATTCCTAACCTATTTAAGTTCACACATTATAATGATTAAGATAATTTGCAGTTTTGCATGGTGTTCATGCCTGCTTTTATTTGCTGTATTAGGAACAACTGTTGCAGCTAAGATGTGAAGTACAGGTTTTCATTCTCTCTCAAGTAACACAGATTTTGAATTTTCTTGCTTCCAAGAGCAACTACAATTTTGTCAGTTGTAATATATGCTCACATGCATTTATAAATGTAAAATTTCAGTGAAAAATCCCAACACTTAATAAACACAACAGTTCTTGATTTATTATTAATGTAAGTGGATTTCTTTTGTTCAGTGGTATTATTTTGGTTTGTACCACTTGAAAAAAGGACACAAATACTCTTTATATTGGAAATAATAACTATTTAATTTACATCATTCTCTAGTAACTTGCTAAAATAAATAAAAAGGGATATTAAAGCAGAGATCTTAAAAACACATGTGGGAAAACTTGGAATTATACTTCAGTGATTCTTACTGTGGGATAGTCATTGAGAATTACATTTCTGCTAAGCCTTTGATGTTAAATCAGAGTTGGTAAAAATATGCATTTTTTTCTAACCAGGGTTTATTTTTATCCACTCCTATATTGAGGCATTTCTCTTTCAATTATTTTAACAATAATCTTTCAAAATTCTTTTTCAAGGGTACTCCTGGCCCATTGTTTTAATGACTCAGTTTTATAATGACAGATTACTTATGTAGTTGACTGTATGAGTTAAGGCCACAGCAAGTTTTACCATTTTTGACTGAAGCATAATCCTGAAGCCTTTGAAAAAATCTGCCAGCGAAACGTGTCTTTGGCAACATACATTACTGCAAGACAAGCGAGCTGATTTGTTTGCTAGTGCCTACGTCACCAGAAGTTAAATCTTTTTTACATTTTATACCATAACTTAAAGGAACTGAGTGACATAGCCAGGATAGTCAGAGGACCAAGAGGAGGTTCTGAGTTCCAGACCTCAGTTTCACAAACAGCTGCGAAAGCAGGAGCTATTCATGTTCACAAAAGGTGAAGGAAGGAGTGCAGGTCTGGGAGGTGTTCTAAATGCCAGAACTGCTACCTTGTCATTAATTTAATGTGTATTGTCCCTGTCAAGCTGTTGGGACAAGGCAGAGGCTTCACATTTCTTAGTATAAATATAGTGCTCATGTACTGGCATTAATATTTGTCATGACTTATGCATGAACTGCACAAAAAGTATATGAAACTATAGCAGTAAAAGTGAAAGAACATACTAAAGGGTATGAGTGTGATTACCAGGGATTCTGCTAAGGAGAAACAATTCCTCATTTTATAGATTTTAGTCTATAGAATCAGAAAAAAATAAATAGAGTTCCTTAACTCCAGTAAGTTCCTCTCTATTAAATAATAAGGTAGACCACTAGCACTCCAAGTGGGTAAGATACTGGGGTAACATCTAGTACAAAGCTGGATTCTAGCATTCAGAGTTCTTTTAATATTCTCTTTTCATGTTCCAAATGTTAGCACTTTCCTTTTATAATAAATGTGGGTTTGTGTTTAAAATTGTCCAGTATTAAGGGTAGGTGCCAGAGAGCCTGATGAAAGCAGTTTTCATCTTTCTCCTGAAGCAATGAATCTAAATAGAATAGTCTTTCTGATATCTGAATCATGGGGTATATTTAGGAATATCAGGAAATGAATGTGATTTCTTAATTTGAGAGTTATTTTGAGAGCTGCTATGGAAGAGAGGATAGACATTTAAAGAAGTATCTTGAAGTTAATATAATTAAACATGTATTTATTGACAAGAGAGGGCAGGAATGCGAGTGCATTCAGCAGCCTCATTTGGCACGTGGCTGTGCTAAGGAAAGCAGTCCATGGCCGAACTTCAACTGAAATAAATTTTTAAAAGAGGTAAGGATAAGATTCAGCACTTTCCACTCTAAGTCTGGGATTTGTTTTATTGACTTGTTTTCCCTACCTTTTATATATATATATTCACATTAAGAAAAACTGAAGCAACTAAATGTTGGACAAAACATTTACCTCGTATACTTCTGGTCCTGGGAGTGAGATTGCACATGATAAATGGGAGCCACATTGCTCATATCCTACCAAGAGCCTCTTGGGTCCAGCACAGCTGAGTGCTGTGTAAGAAGCTGAATGGAACAGAACAGTGCATTAACAAGTCAAGCTTATTTAGGAAAGATTTAATATTGGGGTTGAGGGGAAATAATGTGTTATAGGTATTACAGTGAATGGAATGCCTTGAAGATTCCACTGTAAAGGGAATTTTTATATTTTAATCCAGGAAATGTATGCAGTATGGATGATTTTCATCTAATATATACAGGAAGATGAAGCAGAAAAAATTAGACAGTTTTCTTTTTTAACAGCTTATGATGCAGCTATATGTTCACACATTTTTGTGAAGTGTTAATGGCAAACACAGTAGTTAATGAGGTATAGAGGCCTGATGCTGTATTATATCTCAGGCAAAAGGATGTGTGATTTATTATATTTGTTTTTCTGTGTCCCTAATTTTTCTGTGATTAATGTGTGATGCATATGCAATGCTTTCTGTATTTTAATGGAAAAAAATTATAGTGGGTTTTTTCCCCCTCAAACTGGCAATGAAAAATCCTTAAAAAAAAGCAAAAAACAAGAGGCACTTTAAAACAACTGTATGAATGTTTTTAATGCTATCAATTTAGATCTATTATGGTGAATTCTCCTTGGATTAATTTATGGTATTATGGCTTACCGTACACCTCAGGGAATCAAGAACAAAGTTAATTGTTCCTCTGAGATGTACAGTTTCCACCCTTTGCCCCTCAATCAACGGCTTGCAAAGCAGTAGTTGAGAAACAAATCTGAGTGTATTATTTCTTCTTAGAACAGTTGTTGCTAGAGCATACAGCAATAGGGGCAGCTGGCTGGTGCTGGGTTCATGCACATTCCTCTGGCTACTTGCAGAGGCAGGATGTTGGACTAGACTGATTCAAGTCTGATCCAGTATAGTAATTTCTGTGTCGCTTACCCTTCGCCTTTGTTATTCTGGGTCAGTTGATCAACACATTAGGAGCTGTAACCAAGAGTCTATCCATGTTTTGACCAACTGGTAAGGAAAAGCTTAGCAGCAGGCTGTACTGTGCCTGCTTATTCAGTGTGAAATAAAGGCACACAAGAGCCTTTGAGGGGTCGTTTCTTTTTTGTTTCTTGTTTTACGAGTGTGTGTTGTGCTAGTGGGAACTCAGGGTAACACATTCTAGACAATGTTACAGCTGTTCCTGAATGATTGAGTTTATTAACATGTCAGAGTTGTGTAGTTCAGGTATTGGAAATATTGTGACTGATATTGAAGATGTTTTTGGGCAGTTAGATTCTCATATCTATCTTTACATTACTGTAAAATGCTTTGATATTGCCTATATGGCGTTATTGCAAATGTGTTTGTCATCTGTGTTTTTCTGACCAACCCTGTGCTACTCACTCTTTTGTCTTGTGAAATTGCCTATAAATTATAATTATTATTAGAAGGAATTATAAAACATTTCCACTTTCTCTTGCTCTTCTCTAATTAGTATGATCATTGCATCTACAGCGTACCATAAATAAACAGTTTTACGTAATGGGAAACCTCAGTGTTTGTCTTAGTGCCAATGTGGCAAGTGGATGTAGTACTGGCAATAAACCCCACCAATTCCTAGCATGATATAGCAGCAGATTCTTCCTGCTTCCCATTTACTGCTCAGTGTTAGCAATACTTTGGGAATGACTGCTCTGAATGGCTCAAGGCTAATTACTGTCCTTTCTTGTTCTTGCTGATCATACTCATGACAAACCTAAAAGTGCTTTTCTTATCCTTTACAGCAGACAAAACTTAGGAAAAAATATCCTGTGGAAGCACTGTGCCATTTCCACACAAAATTCTTCATCTGGTTGTTAACATGCAATTCCTGATACCATGAACTTTCATAGAGGTTAGAAATGAGAAAGATCTTTTGGGTCACCTTGTCTTCCCCTCAGTTGTACTTAGAGTAGATTCGCATAAGGCACAGTCATGTCCCCTCTGCACTGAAAGGGAGCATTCTTTTCACATGGCATGAGTGCTTCACTGATACTGGAAAGAAGAGAAAAGACCTTTTTCCTGTAAAGGTGTGTGAGATGAAGTTGTAGCACGTTGGCATAAAAGGCGCTTTGTTAATTGCTATTGTGCTAATGGTGCTTTGAATATGAATGTTTTGTAAGCAAGAAACAGGCAATGACTCAGATGAGCACTGCCTCAAAGAAAACTTGAGCAGGGCTGGAAGTGAAAGAAAGTCTTTGGCATTTTGCAGTCTGTTTTTTAATGGGTTGCACAGATTCAAGTAGTCAAGACCATACATGTAATAAACAGGGCACTGAAGCTGTATCATCCACTACAAATTTGTTAAGAAAACAAAAACAAAACAAAACAAAAACCCCCCAGCATTCATATTACAGCAAAGCTGCTGAAGAATTTGCTAACAAATTTGTCTGTGTGTGTTATACATACCTCTGTCACATATGCTCTGAGGTGTTGATTTTCAGAAAACTGAAGTGCCTGTTTGTGTACATGGTAGAAATTGCGAGTCTCCATACTATCAGACTATGTATCTATTCAGACTATGTATCTATTTTCATAATTTTTTCCCATAGTTTTAATATCTAGTAAATATTTCTAAGTTGCTAAGCTGAGAAATCTTTGTAACAGGCAGCTAAAAATATCTACCATTTCACTAGCCGAAATTTAGGAATTTGAAGATTACTTTAGAATACACAGTATGCTGATAATGGCATAAGATAGCTGAATAATTTTATATTTACTAATATTATTAGGAAGAAGTATAATATTACTAATATGTACATACTTCCATTCTTGAACATAAAGGATTTTTTTTTTAAGAAGTGTAAATGCGCTCAACACTTATGGAATTATGAAAGTGGTTTTTTTAGATCTACAGAAGAGAATGTGTGCACATTATTCTATACTTTAATACTAATTATTCTGTTATTCTGATACAACTAAAGTGGTTAAACAGGGTATCCTGCTGACCAGAATAAAACACTGCAGCGATGTAGTAACAGCAACTTTTATTCCTGATATTGTAGATACATAAATACATACATACATGCTTAATAGCATAATTAGGCATACTGGCATAATTTAAAGAGCTATTTTGCTATGTGAAAATATAAAAAAAAATTGTGGAGTTTCCCTGGGGGGAATTATTTTTTGTATGTTTAAGATGTTGAGTCTAAATGAACGCTTAAATAGTTCAGTACTGTGCTTAAGAGAAGCATAGAGAGCTAGCAGTTGTTATTTCTTAATCTGCAAGGGGCTATTTCCAAGCTGCAGACTCAGTCGAGCAGTGCTTTATTCAGAAGAGCCCTCAAGAAACCCATTGCAGGTTTTGCCTGAGTCAGGACTGTGAACTTGTACTGTTTGTGTTGTCACAAATTGTAGGTATTTCTGATGAGGTTTCCCCATTGCTCTTACAAAGAGTCACTTGAGAAAGCTCTTTTTCAGGCAGTTACTGTTAAAAGAAAACAATTACATTCCTGCAGATGGAGTATTCTAACTTGCTTCTATTCCAGTTAATTTTGTGGGTTATTATCTCCTGTTTGTCCAGTGTTGTTGCTTAGTTTGTTTTCTTTTCCTTAAGATACTTGTGAATGTTAAAAAAAAAAAAAAGCAAGAGCAGAAGATTTAAGATTTAGGTAATTAACCAATTAACGTTTAGGAGCACAGAGTGTTTTGGTAGAGATGTAGCTTTATTATAGCTGACAGTAGACCACTCAATCATTTGGAGTTTAGAAAAGGAAGATGAGTATAGCCCCATGAGAGTTAAATAAGTCCTATAGGAATAATACTAAAATCGATAGAACTGAGAAGTTTTGCCTTTGCCATTGAATTGTATAAGCTGCCTTAAGAGTTTTTTAGAAATGTGAGCATTCTCTGAAAGTTAGCACTGGATAACTTTCTAAAAGTTATGTTTTATGTCAACAAGAAATTGTTGAAATTGTTATAGAAATTTGTGAATTAAATTTTATGGCCTTCAAAAAACTTGTTTCTGTCCCTAAAATATATGACTCTATCATATTTCCTGTAAAGGACTACAATGCAGAAAAGTAATTTTAACTCTCAAGGTACTGACTTGATCAACTGCTCTGTACCTGGTGGTCTGATTTTTAACAATTGGTGCAGTTGCTGCAGAACCACAAATGCTTACAGCCCCTAATTTTAAGAATTCATATTTTAGAAAAGTAAGTCAGGGTATATTTTCTGTGCTATTACTGTGCCCTTCAGCCCAGCCAGCCTCCACTGTGCAGCTTTTGACAGGGGACAGGCCTCCTGCTTGCAAACAAAGTGGCTGTAGCATGGGAGCACACACATTGTCTGCCCGGGGAGAGAGGCAGCATTTCCCCCTTTTTCACCTTGTGGCCAATCCTTCTAGTCTGATTTAACAGAAATAACTTTGAAAATTTAAAGTTAGGTTTTCTGACAGTGAAAAATATAGGGATATCAAGAAGACGTGTGGCTGTTCATAGATTTGCCAGACGTGTTCCGATACATTCATTATTGCCTCTTAGCTCAAGAAAGACTATTCCTTCTAATCACTAACTATTTCTGTTATAGAGCTCCTTCTGAACTCTATTGCTAATAATTTTTATGTAGTAGAATCTAGAGGTTCTTTGAAAATAAATTTTTTGTTTCATTAGGTACACAAAGTAAAAATGACGGTGCATTAGCTGAGTTCTAGAGATGCATTGTCTTTTTAGGGTATCTGTCTCCCAGTTTTATGTGCATTATGAAAACTCTTTTTTTTTTTTTTTTATTCTTACAAAATACTGAGAGAAGCTCTACAGAGAAAGCTTGACTAGTAATGAGACAAACAGTTGCCCAAATTAAGTACAAAATTAGGAAAATTGTGTAAGATTATAAATTTTGGGGTAAGGAGCAGTAATATTTTTATATTATATAAATGATGATGAAAAGCCACCTTAAAAAAATTCATATGACCTAACCTGTCAGTCAAAAATCATATTCTGCACAGCCATGATATCAAACTGCTCTCTGACAAGATGTGTGATTGACTGTGCAGTTGAGATATAACACATCCACCTGTAACAGGGTTTCCCCATGGACAGTGTACCAATACAATGCATGTTATATAAACTAACATTGCTGTATTTTAACACTTTTGTTCCTCTGTTGGTCAAACACTGGCTAGTGAAATCAGAAGTCATAAGGAAAGGCCAGTTTCCAAGCTATCTAATGCTGAACATCACAGTTCCCTGTGGCAAGGTGCCTGGGTCACTGACACAAGTTTCAAAAGAATCACAAGTGCTATGAAAAATGATACCAAAAAATGGTTCCCTTTTTGTTTGTTTTCACCTGTTTCACTAGTTTGTTTTTTTTCTCCTTAATCTTTATTCTTGAAGCATTGATTTGTGTCAAAATCCTCAGTATAATCCTAGCTTATTTTTAATGATTGATGAAAGCAAAAAGTCACAGGCTTACCCCAAAAAGCATATAATTTACTGTAACACAGCATCTAGTCATGTGGAATAGGGGGAAAGCACTTTGAGTAGAAGATAAGTACAGCTTCATTGCTAAGTTCCATTTTTTAATACTTTTAATTGTTCTCACAGTGATGGCTTAGTCTGTTTCCTGTGCTAGTCATCGAGCTCATTTTAACTCAATTTGCTTCTATGTTCTGTTCATACATATGTGACAAAAGGAGGGCAGAGTTTCCCATTGCTCTGGTTGTTGACAAAGAAAGCCCATTGTACTTGAGAACAGCTGAATTATTATCTCTTTCAGTGCACAATACAATGTCACCACCATGTCACAGCAGCTATACACATGCTGACACCACACTTGGAAAGTACTAAAAGCAGTGAGGGCCACAGCAGAGCCACTCTGTAAATGCCTGTCCCTTGAAGAACATTAACTAAAATTCTCAGAAATAGCTGTCAAAAGATTAAAGACTAATGAATTTAGTCCTCAGGCACATGAAACATCACATTCTGATTCTCATTTCTTTGGTCATGCAAAAGCAATTGTCAAATGGAGAGTGCTTCTTGTTTTCTTTTTCTTTTTCTTTCTTTTTATATTTTCCTTACCAAGCATGTGCAGAGTTCATTAAAGGTACCCAGTAAGGCTGGATACATGAACTCTTTGCAACTTGAGTCCCAAGAAGGACCTTGATCCTTGGCTATAATTGAGTATGTGTTTTGTGAGCACAGAATCAGATACTGTGCAGTTAAATGCGAAGCTGCAGACAGGGTGAAGTGTCCAGTTATTATTTTTTACCCATATCCATAAGTATTTATGCTCTGAGGTTTAGCCTATGTTTAAATGCTTTTTGTGAAGTTGATTTATAACCTTCCTGCCACCCTTCCTTCCCTCCAGCCTCATAATCTTTTATTCCCAGCTTCTTTCAAAGGCACTGAAAGCTCTGACCATGTAACCTAGAGCAAGCTTAATTATTACTGTGCCATCATCCTTAAAATTCTTGTATCACAGTGTATTCAGTGGTTACTTTTGAATGTTCATGGGTTTCATAGCCAGGAGAGTTCTCAGGGTCCTTCTCCTTCCTCCATAGCTGCCCAGCCTTCTCTGCATAACATCGGGATGGCAGTGAATATCTGGTCAGTTCTCATTTGACTTTTAACCATAGTGAATCTGGTCTTCCACTGCAGTTCTCTCCTCATCTTATCAGTAGGACTGAAACTGGTGTACTTAAGAGAAGAAAACCCAGTATGTTCTGGTCTTTTGCTTTCACTTACCCCACTGTCATACTGACTCCATTGAACAAGTTGCTCAAGTTTTTGACCTTGCCCATTAGCTTCGGTAGCTACTACATATAGCTGGGATTCATCTTCTTTTTCCTTCCTTTCTTCCTTTCCTTCCTTTCTTTCCTTTCTTCCTTAATTTTTTTTTCCTTGTATCTGTTTTCCCACTACTTCCCATTTTAACCCTTCTTGTCTATTCTTTGCTGCAATCTTCAAATTCTCTTCTTTGGGTCTGAAATTGCTGTCCCTGTCTGGTGAAATTTGCTGTTCTCAATGTGCTGGCAGCAAAGTGAAATGTGATGAAAACCTGATCTCTGAAGGGTTCTTTGCTGGCATATCACTGATCGGATTTTTAGTAATTTTTACTTTGCTTACAGCACACTAATTGAATAAAGCAGAGCAGAGCAGCAGGGGACAGAAACAGAAAACACTGAGTCCTGACAAAGGCTTTCTCTGGGGGTAGGTGTTCCATTAGCATCTCTTATTAGACAGCAAATGCTAACTACCCACAGACAACAAAGCAGCAAGATCATTCATAGATTGAAAACCATTGGATATGTACATCTATGGATATTCAGACAAGTGCTGAAATCCTGGGCAAAGTTGTAGGCCAGATTGCCTATTCAAAACACTGACATTTTAATGTTTAGTTAGATAATGCTAGTTTTGAAAAGACTAGAAGCACATGGATTATCCCTAAATAAAGGTCAACATGTAAATTTTATAAGTGTTCATCATTTATTGGAATTGTCAGGATGCTTCTTGTGACCCTGTGAAATTTAGTAAATTATAATAACTTTTTTTTTTCTGTTCAACTGCTTTGTAGGCAGTTGGAAAATATGTGTTATATTTGCTGCATTACTTTTCCAAGTAAGCAGTTTTGCCAGTGAGAGTACTATTTGCCAGTGAGAGGCTGAAAAGTTGAGAACAAATGCATAGATACATTGCAATCTCAAATGAGAGCAATAAGAAGAATACTGGCTCTTGAAAAAGTAAAATGGAAACAGACACGAGTTGACGGTGAAGCTGATTTATAGGACACTTTCCATGTTAGGATAATGCTTCTGTCATACAAATATTTGAACATCTGGATGTATACTAAAATAAGGAACCTATCACTATATCAGTGAGTCACATAGTATTAAAGTTTTCCAAGGACTGAAAAAAGAGAGGCCAGAAAAATGCATTCTAGTTTCTACACTACAAAAAGTCGGGTATCATCTTCCTTTGCATTTAGTCTCATATGCTTTTGTTTATTTATTTATTGTTTGGGGCATCATAATGAGGAAATTCTTCTATTTGGAGACACAAACAGGAAAAAAGATAAGAGTTGTTGAATTTCATGAGAGTGCTCCTAGAATCTGGATTATACTTCAGTTTTTGTTTGTGTAATTATTTTAAAGCTGTCAGTATATATTTATTCCACAGACTCTTATGAAGATATAGCAAAACATTAAGTATGTCATAAAATTGAACAAATACATTAATGCCTTTCTAAAGGCATTTGTTTAAGTTTGGTCTTACTTTTTCTAAATATTTTCAAGTAGTTTTTGCATCATTGGTTTACTAAGCTTCCTGTATTCACTCAGTTTAATCCAACAACTTCTTATGCCAGGTAATTCAGCTAAATTCCTAGTGACCAGTCATGTAACTGGCAGCAGTGTCTGTTAAGGAGTCTTTGTTTGGGATAATATGGATGACTACATAATTTGGAGATTGTCTCCTAGGTATTATCCTGCTCTTCCTTGTACATGTTGTACAAGGTGTAATCAACATCATTTCTGATAAAGCCAGATTGTCATTCTTTTTTGAGGTACAGGTGAACATTGATGGTATTTTCTCAACCCAGGGGTTGCAATAAGATTTATCCCTCAGTGGAATTATGATTGGATGAGCTGCAGGAAAAGCCTCTGCCCTGTCATTCAATCTTTTACTCATGATCTAGTTACCTGGTCTCAATTTGTAGCTTCTCTGTAGCCCACAGGAGATCACTTTTTCCCATATATTTCTCAACCTCAGCTCAAGCATCCTTCCCAGTCTTGACAACAAGAGCTAAATGATAAAATAGGTGTCTAGACATTGCTATATTGCTGTTCTTAGAACTAAATAGTCTTTGCTCTAGATGCCCTATAAATAATTGAGACAATCTAACTCTAACTTCACTCTTTGTGAATTAGCAGTGCTTCAATTCTTTTTAGGGAATCAGAATGACTGCTGTAAAAGGTATCCAAGCTTTGTGATGTTTCCTTGTTGTAAAATAGATTGACATCTGGGGCTTTTACACTATTACAGTCAAATTGCTGCTCTAGAGACAGTTCATGATTGCAGTGTCTTAGAGTGGTGTGATTCAGTTTGTCTTTCAGATGGCCTCTGTCCTGCCACTGCAATTTAACTGATATATGTTTTTGAAAGCATATGAATTCACATGTTTTTATTGTTATTTAATTTTTTATGTATACATATTAAAATACACTCTCTCTCTGAAGGAAGAAGGGACACAGAAAGGTCTCCAGTCTAGTGATCACTAAGAATTCAGAGGTTTTGTTTCCAGCTGTGCAACAAATTCTTGTGTGACCTTGGTCAAGATGATTAATCTCTGTGCACAATGGGAACAATGAACAGCATTTACCAGTCATAGATAAAGCTAGCTAAACATAGGAAATTCTGCAAGATGTTTGGGGATCCTTGATAGGTAGATAGTGTATATGCACTGAATCAGGCAGAGGAGGGAAATGATCAGAGCAAAAAGCTAGAGTTAAAAGAATGGAAAAAGCAAAAAAGAAAACTATTAGATAAAATTTAAAAAAGGCTAGGAGATGAGTGGGATGATGAAACCAGTTGGGATCATTTGAAGGTGAATAATTATAAAAGATGTGGTCCTATTCAGTGTTAATAGGGCAAGTGAAATACACTAAGATGAATGTTTTTGTCTATGTACTTCTAAAGTGGTGAAGCCAAAGGCCTTCCTGAACCCCGGCAATCCGCTGTTCTGATCAGCTTTCTTCAAAGTTCAAGGAAAAACCCAGTGAAATAATATATGAAAGTCAAAGATGAAATATTTTCTCCAATGTGTATGTTACAGCTTTCATTAAATGCTAAAAATTACCATTGAAAAAATACCATGTGAATAAGAACATAATTCTGTAAAAAGTATAGTTGAGCTAAGTTCTCATTTAAGATGTTTCAAAATGTTGTGTTCTGCTTGGGAGAAAATTTCCCTAGTCTCTACTTCAATGTATCTTCTCTGCCGCTTTTTAAAAAATTTTATTAAGGCTCATGCATTATGGTTTTGATTATACTTTATAAACAGATAAAAAACTTGTAAATATTCACTTTGAACACCACCTTTTATGCATAGAAGCATAAGGAATTCTGAAATCGTAAGTGTCAGTATCCAAATGCTGTTTCAATCAATATTCTTATTCAGTGAAAATAAAGTACGTTTTCACCTTTATTTCCTCATTCATTCTACAGCTGTAAAAACTAAAAGAGATAACAAACTGTAACAATCTGAGTGTTTTAATGTACCATATTTCAGATGGCTGTAAGTTTTTGCATTTACTGCTGCTGAACAAGACTTATCTCCGTTTTTTGCTATCACAAACAGTTGATGGTTTTCAGTTGGAAGACTGACTAGCAATGTAGAGGTTGATATTTCCCTGAGTGTGGGCTGAATTTGGGAAAAGAATATCTAGAAAATAAACCAAATTTTTCATAGGAAATATATATATGATATTAATAAATATAGAGAAATTATATAATATTTCCATAGGAAATACATATTATGTTATACTAATA
Source organism: Dicaeum eximium (assembly GCA_013396995.1). Lineage (NCBI taxonomy): Eukaryota > Metazoa > Chordata > Aves > Passeriformes > Dicaeidae > Dicaeum > Dicaeum eximium. The sequence continues at coordinate 61,822 of VWZP01007629.1, read as the reverse complement.
TTATAATATTGTAATATTAATGGTGAGAGGCTTATTGACAGAGCTTATCTAGTTGCAGTATTTAGCAAAAAACAATCTGTGGTGTTCTGAAGCACTACTCAGTTGAGCAGTCTTAAGTTAGACTACACTGATCATGAATGGAGACTTTTCCTATTAATAACTGGAAATTGATTGCAAGTTTCTCTGTCTTACAAAACAGTTAAGATCACATTGGTGGATAGTTGGTCATGATGTTGATACAACATCTGCTTTCATCCAATGCCTCGAAACAGTTTGCATGAAAACCCCTTGGATAGAGTCCATTTGTTCTCCAGTTCAAATGGCACTGCCCAGGAAAGCAATTCTACCACGTGCTGAGCAACGTCAGTTCCTATTAACTCCAGTTTGAGTGAAGAGGCACAGCCCTTCTTAGGGGATGCAAGGGAGTGTCAGCACAGATTCTGAAGCTGAAATTCAGTTCTTTGCAGAAGCTCTGCACAAAGGCTGTGTGTCATTTATTTCTTTATATTGGAGCTCGGAGTGGCTTTGATGAAGCTGATGGGCTTTTTGCTCTCTTGTCTGCAGAGGGCTGAATTACACCCCTGGTGAATATACCCAGTAAAAAGGCAACTGCATTGCCTCAGGAAATACACTATATTCCTTTGCGTTGACTAGTGTAATTCAGTTTCAATTACTGATGAAAATTCTTTGATAATATGCCGATAAAAATTGTTGTACATTTTGCTCCCTTCCCGTATCACACATTGAGCTTCCCTCTCACACTCTGATATAATGTGCAAACCGAAAAGTGGAAATGCAAAAATAGATGTAGTCCTGCGGACAAGAACGGGGCCTCCCTCCCTCGTGGCACTGTGTGTGAGGGCCTGTGTGTTGGTGAGGTTCCTGAAGCAAAGCAATGAGTGGGCGGAGAAGCAGAACTAAAGGGACGTGAAAACCAATAATGGGGAAGAGATCCCAGCAGGAAGGAGGATTGGAAGAGGGTTGGGGGGCTGAGGAGGCATAGTTTGATACTGATTAGCTTTAAACCTACAAAACCTGGCTAGCTTTTCCCTGCAAAAGAAGTTCTGATTCTCAAGGCCTAAATGCATGAGCTGGTCTATACACAGCACAGAAATGTTTTAAACTTTATGTTTTGTAAAATACCCTCGGTGTGTTTTAAATTTGTGTGGATATAGCCAATACCCAGAGCAAGGACCCCATGGATTTGTGATAATACCAATAGCAACCAAGCAAACACTGAGAGTAATTCAGAGATACTTTGTTTTAAATAAGATTACTTCAAGTCATGTTTCCAGAAAAACCTCCTAGCTGAGATAATAAAGGCAATCTAGGGGATATTTCTGAGTTTAACTTACTACTCAGTCTTTCAGTGATCCTTCGTATTGTTTAAACATTTATAGAAATAGCCATTTTGATATGTGAATTAAGAAAGATATGCATGCAAGTAGGTCAGATTTGGTGTTAACATTTTACTGAGCTTTTTCTGTTAAGCCTGTAACTGGATGCATGCCTTCACTGAAAGGATGAGGCTATTATCTGTTACAGAGAAGGGGTTAGTCTCAAAAACTGATATGATCCAGTTATCAGTAGAGCAGTACTGGTGCCCAAGTAGAATCCACATTTCTGTGTATTATGTGCTAAAAAACCTAGCAGAGTTCCTTCCAAAAAATTGTAGTTATGAATCATTTCACCATTGATTTATATATTGCCTAATGAACAGTGCAAATTCCTCTGTAGACATTTAGGTGCTAAAGAGGTTTTATAATTAAAATATTAATATGAATTTCAGGATGAGCTTCTACTGAAAGAAATCAGGTTTTGTTATATTGCTAGAATTTACCAACAAATATACCAGAGCTGAGGACACAAGCTTTTTTGTGTCAAAATATTGGAAATGGTTTTATTAAAAGACCTTAAATTGCACTTCTATTTCTTGCCATGATCCAGTGGCATTGGATCCAGTAGTCCAGACAGAAGAAGTCAGGCTGAATCATACATTCAGGTGAGCATAAAGCTGCAGCTGCCACTGGGATAAATGCCTGCTTTTAGTCTCCTTGGACCCCAAATTAATTTGGGGTACAGCATAAGCCTCTTGTACTCTTATTTCACTAAGTATTTCTCCTCCTCTTTTTGCTGGGCTTATGATTATTGAAGATGTGTTATGTGTATTGGTGTCACACACCAACATAGAGGAAGGCATGATTTGTGTCCCTCTATGTGTAACAAGTTCTGGCCTTGAATCCTAGGGCACTTATGTATAAATTGAAGTGCTGAAGCTTTCCTATAGTCCAGCCAAGAATTGGTGAGATGATCCCTGGAGGAACTGAGGACCATTTTTTGCAGACTGCAAGCCTTATAGTTTGAGCAAAAGTTAGTTTGGGAGACCTTACCTTGTTTAGCATGACTATATGGCACTGTGCAAGTGAGTGTCTCTCTGTATATATATTTCATAAAAAGTATCCTAATGACTCCACTGTACAATATTGTCTTCAGTACAGAGTGAAAGAATAGTTGAATACTGGATATTATTAATACTGTTTGCTATTCTATGAGAAGGAACCCAGATACTACAAAGGTCAACTCAAAAGAAGTAATATTATAGTCCAGAAAGAGGTCTACAGGTATTAAAGCCCTACCTTGAGGAAAAAAATTCTCCTTACAACTCCTTTACTTTTACTTTATTGCAGTCAGGGCTCTCTTGTTCCAAGACTACATGGTGTATGACCTTGCAGAAATTTTGCAGAACTGGCTTGTCAGAGACACAAGCATTAAGAGTAGACACAGAACACGTATTACGCCAGCTTTTTGTTAGAAACCTTCCCAACTAGACTTCTTTCCTCTTGTAGTGATAGGCTGTTTGTTCCTACCTTTTTCCTCAGCTTATTGTCTCCTTCTCCATGATTTCTCAACCTTTGCTTAATTCAACACCTGCCCTTCTTACGTTCTAGTTTCTGCCCTTGATTATACCACTGCAAGTATCACAGAGTTTCACAACAGCTGTCATTAAACTGACCCTCTAACTCTTTATTACAGCTTTTTTTCTTTCCCCTGAATGTCTCATGTCCATTTACAATGTAAGCACTTCAGGATAAGGAGTGTCTGCTCAGCTTTGTAGAGAGTCTAACACAATAGATCAGTTGTGGGACACCAAAATGATTAGTTGGGATAGTAAGTCTTCAGTTGTTAGACCCCCCCAACAATGTGTCCTTGATTGGAAGGAGCATGAAATTAGAAAAATAGCTATGTTCTTTCATTTATAATAAAGCTTTTTATGTTGGGTTTTTTTTTGTTTGTTTGTTTTTGAGTTTGAAATTAAATTTTTTGGCACAGCAGGTGTTGTAAATAATTTTGTAAATTGCCTAGGGCTGTCTGCATAATAAACTATTGCTGAAATATTAGATAATGAAAACAGACAACGCAAATGAGAAAGTGTTTAGAGATAAGTGAAATGTGAATTCTCCTGCCAATTGTTTTTGGTTTTGTTTTTTCTTCTTCCTTTTCTGTTTCATAGCACGAATTATCAAAACAAAACAGTGGTGTGAAATGCTTCCATGTTTAGAAGGAGAAGGCTGTGATTTGCTAATCAATAAATCAGGCTGGACCTGTACACAACCAGGAGGACGGATAAAGACAACCACGGTAGGTCACTTCTCTGTTCTATACTTCTTCTTCAATTTCTTATTCACTTTAGTTTGTTGAAAAACAAGAAGTGAGATTTTTAATTGTTTTTCAGCACTTTTATGTAAAGTTTATTGCCTCATAATTAATCTGTGTGCCCAAGTGTGCATGCTGAAATACACAGCAATATTGTCACAAAGTACAACACTGGAAAGGATGACAAAGGAAAATGTATAATTCCCATAGTTACTAAGAGCAGATGTGATATCAAGGTTTTCTTATAAGACACCAGTGCTTAACTAACATTTGTATCGAGCCTGAAGACTGTATCTTATTGTTTCAACATACACGAACTCTCTTATGCTGTGTTAGTGTAGGGTATGAAACTCAATGTGTGGTCTAACAGAGTGAAAGAAAGCTTTCACTGGGAGTTCCAAAGAAAATATTTTTGCAATTCCAACTATACTGGAAAAACAAGTTGCACAGATAGATCTTTGGTTTTCAGTGAGATCTACAGAAAATATAGCAAAAGATCCCTTTTCCCAGTTTCCTTTGGCCCGGGTTTGTTGATAAATCCCTCAGTTCTCTGATTGGGCGTCTTGGGGCATATGCTTGTGGTAAAGCTGAAAGTATATATGACTGTAATAGATTCTAGGGCCTATAATGTATCAAACAGATTTCTAGAAAATGTTCTGAAATGCCAGTAATTCTTTGACTTAATAAATGGAAAAAATCTGAAGAGATATAATAGAGCAATTTTCTGCTGACTTGCTAGGCCTCTTGAAATTATTTCCCCTCCTTACAATCTTTTTTTAGATTTACAGGGAGCTTGACTGTAATTTAAATAAGTGCAGTTTCAAGAATATTTAGTCTTAAAAGTACTTATCAGTGAGGACTAAATTAATGCCCATCATCCCCTGCACAATTTCTCTGTCTGAGCAGGAGACAGAGAGTGATTTAAAAACTTCTATTGTTTTAGAATGCCTGTATTTGGAAAATTATTGTGATTTTCACATTTTTTTTTAAAAAAAGGAGATTTGATAATACTTTTTAAGATACCTACAAAACCAATTTTATTAATTGTGATCATGTTTTTATGCTTCTGTATTTACCAGATATAATATTCCTTATGGACAAGGCTATAAAATTTAACTTGTCTCTGAGGTCTTACTTAAACATAATTTGCCTTTAGATCTTTTGCATTCAAGTTATGTAAATCTTCTGCATTCAAGTTATATAAGAGTGACATAAAACCAAAAACAAACAAACAAACAAACAAACCAAGGGAAGGAAAACGTTTTTTAAACATTAATGCCAACATTCAAGGTCAAGGAGATCTAATACCATAACTTTGTCATACTTGAAATATAGTCCTAAATCTTGTTAATTCAGGGGTATTTTCTGTATCTGAGGTAAACGGAAAACCCATGTACTGTGACACATTGCCAGCTGTCATTTTAGCTCTTTATTTGATGTTTAATGCTAATGGCATGACTGAGTAATGCAAAGTAAGCAGAGGATCTATCCTTCAGTTTCTGTATTTAATGAAGTGATTCAGATATGCTTTTAGATTAAACACCAGAAGCCTGATTCTGAACTCTTACTTGTCTCTATAGCTCTTTAATGCTATTGACATGAATGGAATGACTCATGAATTTGATTAATGTAAATGAAATCATAATCAAGCCCCATCAGTAAAATTAAGACCACGGCAAGTGTAATATTGTAAAACAGACTCTCCCTACACAGATACATCATTGTCATTGGTAAGGAAAGATTTTGCCAGAGAGACAACTGTAGAACAGCTCTGAGCATAAGCCCTCATCTAACATCAAGCAGCCTTCAACAGTTGGTATCACACATGCAGACACACAACAAACACGCAGTACTTTCCAGTCAAGCCAGACTAGCAACTCAAAATGCTTACAGAAGCTCTGAATGCAGAAGGGGGAGAGGGAAAAAAGACAAGAAAAACAAATACAAAACCCTGCAATAAATTCTAGCCTATAATACAGTATTAGTAACATATTAAGAATTTTTAAGAAAATGTTCTTTAGCTACTTGATTGAAGAGTAAGGTTTGGACCATGGTAGTAGATTTAGAAACTGTTGTAAGATAGCTCCATGAAATGCATGACGGATTGAAAGAAAAAAAGAAAAATTCCAACAGAAACACTAGGAGGCATTATTTACTGTAGCAATACTCTCAGATTAAGAGCTGCTAATGCAGTAACTGCTCTTTCTGCTCCTAATCAACACACAAGTTTCCACGCACTATCATGTCATCACGGTATTAAAGTGTACTAGGAAGGACTTCTGGCTGGGAAGGGACAGAAAAATGACCACAAGGTAGTATGGGAAGAAAAACATCCAGACATACTGAATTAGTTACTGTACCCTGTTCTGAAGTAGAAGTAATTTTTTACCACATCTCCAGCAAGATTAGGTTTTATATCCTTCATTTTTTAATTGTCAATTTTGTTAAAACACATTCATTAATCTAATATCAGCAGCCCTTTCCTGCTGGTATAGCTTGCATCTTAAAGATATTTTTGGCAGTAGGTCTTGAGTTATCATACTGATAGTAGATTGTATAGCAGACATATCACTAATAAATGCTGACAATAATTTGTCACCCATACTAAAGTCAGAACAGTGTTGAACTCTGATGGACTGAGACCAGCTGTTGTGATAATACCAGCTTCTCACATTGATTCCAGGAGGTTTTGTAGAAATGCAACTTTTTAAGTACTGGGTTTAGAAGCAGCATGTGGGAAGTTAGGACTTGCAGAGGTCTTATAGATGACATGAGCTCCCTTTCAAGTGAGAATATACTTTAGGACTCATCGTTAAATATGGTTCTTAAGAAGAACGGAAGAAATAGGATTTGCTTTCTGTAGATGAGTTAAGCATTTAGTATTTTTTCTATGAAAATTCCAAGCAAACAGCAAGTGAACATATCCATTGCTGCAAAACAAAAGTGCAATTTCTGTAAAATGTTTGGAAAGGGCTGCTGCTTTTTACATTATATTATGGGTCAAAATTGTTTACACATTCTATGCTGAGCCAGATTTTTCAACTGGCTGGCACTTTTTGTGATCACCTCTGGAAATAATGCAACCAAATCAGAATTCTCTCCTCACATGGGTAGCAGTGTTTTATATCCATTTTGTGCTCACTTTGCAAAGCTGTAAATGACTACACAAGGTGCAAGGCAAAGGAAAATCAGACTCAAAGTATACTCTAAATGGATCTGGATGTCACTTCTGCCCTGTTGTTCTTTCTACAAGGTGTGAATGAAGCAAAGATTTTTCATCTGCTAAGAGGCTTTTAGAATTGAGGACTGACTGGGCTAACTGCCAATCTATGTATTAAGAGGCTGACTGTCAATACAAGGAAACAATATGGCAACTTGTAAAAGAAGATAGCAAGAGAATACGACACAATTGTTAGCGATTTTAACATACTAAGTACTTTCATATAACAAATATCCTTACAGTCACTTTAAAATATCCTGCCTTTAAAAATTTCTCCTTTTGCTATCCTCATTGCTTTTGCATTTATTTTTAAAAATTAAGCTATATGATTTATAAAAAATATTTTGTAGTTTTAATAGTGCCAAAAGATATGCCTTTTTAAGAAGTTGCTGAAGGGCCTTTCCATTTTATATTTCAAGTGTAAAATGCTCGTGTATAGATGAGAAGATGCACAATGTGTTGTTTTTACAGGGGAGATTAATTTTTAGCTCCCAAGTGTAGATATGTTGTCAATGATCCATCACTACCTAATTGTTACTTAATTAATTCCTTCTTCTACATAATGTGATTTCAATGCACGGAGCTTAACAGAACATTCATGTGCCAGTTCCTCGGTAGCTAACCTTTTAAACCTTTGTGATTTTACTGCTAAATTAGCTGAAGTGGGAAATTAAGGAATATGGAGAAGCTAAGAGAGAGCTCACAGTGGATAAAAGGTGTAATTACTCTGACATGGAGCTCATTGCTTAGCTAGTAAAATTTACTAAGGATCTAGCTCCACCAAGGGACCTGACTTCCTTAATAGAGTTTACTTACACACAGAGCAACTTATCATTCCTCACCATTAATATGAATGACATGCTGGCTGGGTTGGAAAGGCAATTTGTTCCTTACCCTGAAAAATACAATACGTATTTGTATTGGCTGTAATTTAAATCATAATTTTTTTTTTAGCAGAGCTTTATCATACATATATGTATGATGAAGGTAACTCAGATAAAATATACTGGTTTGATTTTCAGGACTGACTTATGAGCAATGTGTTTTCACTCATACCATTACATTCAGGTAAAAAGAAATATATATATATATGTATACACATATAAATATACACACACATATATATATATATGTTACATATTTGTAACATACTTGAGAATTTACTTTTTTTTAGACTGAAGATCAGCTGGAAATATCCTGAGGCCACGGTCTAGTGGTCTGAGCTTGGGAACTGGGAGCCAGAAACTCCTGAGCTCTAATCCTGGCTCTGACAGTGACTCCCTCTGTGGCCTTGGGTAAGTCACTGAACCTCTCTGCCTCAGTTTCCACAGCAGTAGAACTAAGATTAACAGTTATTAGCTCCATAGGTCAGTGAATTTGGGAGTCCTGACTTACCATTTTAAGAGGTTTATCAGTTCAGATTATATGTTATATATAAATGTCCTTATTGATAATATTCCTGTTGTTGTTAGGTATTCACATGACACTGGTATTCCTGTATTTAGCCTCACCTACATTCCAGCTCTAAGTCTTTCTAAATGTGCATTTCACATCTCCACAGCTCAGCTGATTTCATTTGGTTAAGCTGGTTTTGGAAGTATTTTGACATCCTGCCAGTTCCTGTTCTGTGTCATTCCAGGATACAATACCTACCAAAACAAGCTTTCAGGCAGGACCAGATTAGAGCAGTGAAATGTTGCATGCATGCCATGCCAAATTAATTTTCACCCTTCCCCTTTGTCAGAAGTGGTCAACTTATGGAGCAGATTCAATAATACCAGTCCTTTACACGTCATAGCCATGGGTGTCAGTGTCCACTCTATAGACCTGTCAGCAATTCATCTACAAAGCTCCTTCACTGCCCGAATTGTAACAGGAACACTACATAGGGACCAAGTTACAGAGGACACTTTTCAGCAGGCTGGTCTATCCCCTCACTCAATCCAAGCATTGGCTTTTGAAACAAGATGGAAATTAGGACCTTGAATTTTTCATTGGTTATAGTCAACTGTTGGAGAATCAGGATCTTTTGCTTCAAATTCCATGAGCTCACACAGAGTCCCTGTGTCTTCTCTGTCTTTTCTTTTCCTGTGTGTCCGTCTTCATGATGGCATGCCTGCCACTGTCCTGTGAGAGATCTTAACAGCAGCAGACAGGGCTACCACAAATACACTTTTGTGGTGAAATAGATCATTAACTCTTTCGGGTCATGCTCAGATATGCTCATTCTTAACTTCTAGTTGGTTGTCTAGAAATCTGATTTAAGAAAACCTCTATCTTTATTGCCATTAAGAATCATTTGCATTCTTAAGTCATGCTGACAGCCAGTTTTGTGAGCTCTGAGACCATTTCTTCACCAAGCATTATGCATCACAAGTCCTTTAAAACTAACTCAAGTCTCAGTAGTGTGCTTCTGAAACTGATATTTGATTAAGATTTTCCGAGACCACACCACATAACTGGAAGTTAGCCTGAAATAACTTCCATATGTTAAAACATTGATGTGTTCTACTTTTCATATATACACACCAAACTGAGAAAGGGTGGAACATGAACACTTTCTACAGAATATCTTTGGCAGATATTGCTGAGATCAAAAAGTCATGATATCTGCATCTGTGACTGTACACATGAACTGGCAGAACTAGGTTACTTTTAATTAACTTCTTGTTCTAATGTAACAGCATATCTATAGAATCAGTCCTAGTCATTGTATAGTGCTTTAACTGAGCCTTTTAAAAGTTTTGTATTAATTTGATGTTCTCCTCAGAAGTACTAACCTAAATAATGAGAGAAAATACAAGTTCTTTACATGTTATAGCCATGTGCTTCAATGGCGACTCTTGCTACAAGGCCTAGATTCAACCTATTCATTTCCATGGCTTGCAAGATATTTTATTGCTTTGAGCAGCTTCCATTACTCTCATTATTTACAAAAAGTATCCTAATCTACAAGTGTGTCATCACTGACAGTGTTGGAACTAGATTATTTTCTGTTGATTTCCAAGCAAGTTATATGGGAGTTGGATGTTGTAATTCTCAGAAAAGTTAAATATAATGTTTCCAATTATTATGTTAGAGAAGAATAGTCCCTTTAGACAATTTACAAGCAGAGTGGTACGATGGCTTTGGTGGCCCCATGTCTTAAGGACTATGTGCACAGAAAAATCTAAATAGAAATAAAATCATTATGAAGCTGAAGCACCTCATGAAGAGGCCATACCATTCCTTCAAAATACACAGGTTCTCTTGCATATTAGTAATGTTTCAACTAGTACAGTCTTTTCAAAGATGTGCACTTCTTTGTCATACCAATGTGTTGAAACCTGCAGATTCTATTTTCCATTACCCTCATCAAGATACACTTCTTCGTGTCAAATAAGTAATCTTCAAGTCCTAAGCCAAAATGTTAGCAAAGACTTTATGATTTTTGTAGATTTTAGGTGGAAAGGAGCTGTCAGATACTTAAAGAACCACCTTAAAGAGATTAGCTGCCTTCCTCTGTGAATGAATGCTGAATACTGGTTCTGTTGATATTCAGTGATCCACACTGCCTGAAAAGACACCAAAATTTATGCCAAAAATAACTTGTAGTAAAATGGCATGCTAAATGAAAACATAATTTATGAACATCTCAAATAAATCCTTGGAAGAAATTAGGTAAACTCTTGTTCTTCACTTTTAGAGAACGTATTTTCAGATTATAATGAATTATAATATATTAATTTGTTTAGTCTTTTTAAAGTTACAAAAAATATGAATGCTCACTTCTGCATGGGCTATTTCAAAGGTAGTGCAGTTACTGTGTAAATAAATAAACAGAGTTTTTAGATAGATAAGACTTCTAGAGATACATTTTCTTTTAGGTTTCCTATTACTTAACTCATATTCATATTGGGTGTTCTAGCATTCAGTCCAATTTTACTATGCTAACTTAGAAACAGGCCAGCTTTAGATTCAGCAAGGTAAATCTAGTTTCTGATGAATGCTTACAAACTGTAGCTTTCTTTGTTATATAGATTAATCTATATTTGAAAGCAGTTACTGCACTGTAAAATGAGCTACATTTTGATCCATTTGAAGTCTGAACTCTCAGTTTCAGCAAGTAAACAAAAGCTATTTCTACCCAAGGCAATAATAATAATTTTCAATCATCTATTTCATAAGTTTTCAGAATAAATTATGTTTTCAGTAAAAACACCAAGCAAAACCTTTGTTACTTTTTCTTCCCTATACTTTGAAACCAGAAGTCTGAAATGTAAATAAAACCACATCTGTAACTTGGCAAGTTCATTGACTACTATATCATAGTGTGAATAAATTGTGGGTGTCTAAGAATATTCAAGTGTTCAAAGACTTTAAAATCTGCATTTTAAGGAATGTCTAAATTGTTAAATTGTTCCTGAAAAACAGAAAATACTTTCATTTGAAATTCTTTCTAAATTGCATAATTTTCCTGGACACTAGTAAAAATTATGTTTTTATATGGGGCCAGGATTCTCTTTCATCCTCCAAACAACAAAAAAATAACCTAAATTTGAAAATGCAAGGCTCAGAGCGTAGAAAATTCACACCTTTATTGGATGGTTCAGGTATCTGCCTGGAAAATTTGCAGACCCATCAAAGAGTGTATGTGAAGATCCTGATACTAGATATTTTTATTTTTGTTTAACACCCTGGGCACCATTTACATATAAATACGCCTTTCCAAATACTGAAATAGCATGGTAACTGGTCTAAGAAATAAGCATGTTAAGAATTAGTACTGAGATTAGCTAAAAGCATCAGATAAACCAAATTCCTATTAGTAATGGTAATATTTGGGCTTTTTTGTGTTTTGACAATTCTTAGCAAAACAGATAGATATTCTAAATGTGAATTAGTTTCCTCAGTTTATCATTTTAGTGCATTCAGGTGCTTAAGGGTATTGATGGAATCTTGCACAGAGTGAGCATCTGTAACACAGAACCTACAGACCAGGGCCCTCGTGGGGTGACAGCTGGAAGTCAGGCAGAAGGTGCTGGATCACTTATTGTCTGTGTTAAGCAACTCAATCTCATTCCTCATCTGCTAAATCAGACAATTTGAGACAGTGCTGTCTGCTCCTACCATATATGCTTCATGATAGATTGATATTGTCTGAAGGTACTGATTTCTTGCATTAATATGGGAAAAATCAATTTTCATTTAATAAGTGACTGCAAAGAGAGATTATCTGAGGAAACAAACCTGGAGATAACTTGTGCAATTTCTTGCACTAAGTAGCACAATACACTGTAAGAAGGGATTCAATAGATGCTGAGTGCCATATGGTTGAAATGAAGGAGACTACAGGATACATTGTATGTGTGGAAGAAAAATAAATTTGATAATGCAAACCAGGAAGAAAGCTGGAAAGACTAACACAGAACTTGATATATAGTTTGAAACATTTTTTTTGTGGGCATGTGATGTAAACTTTTGAAGGCTGGAAACTGGTATGTCATATCAACACCAAGAATTTACAATGCTAAAATTCTTACACACCCATTCTGCACAGTGAAAATGTTCATGACACAAGTGTTAGAAGCTGAAGTTGTTGCACATGTATATCCATTTTGGAACATTTCCATTTTTAAGAATAGCCACAAAGATTTCTGTTAAATCATGCAAAGCAAGCTAGAATTCTTGGACTGAAAAAAACAAGCAGTGAATAAAGAAAATGGAAAAAGTGTTTTAACTCAGGGATTTTTATAATAACACTTGACACTTTATTTCTTAAAACCATACTTGAAAATTAATTCAGCAAGGCCTGTCATATTGAAAACTGTCATTTCAACAAGATACTGATGGAGGACCTGTGAACAGTGCATAATAACACTTAACAGGAGTGTATTGATCTAGGTCGAGGCAGCCCAGGAAGTGACAGACTTGTGAAAAGTCTAACAGGATTTTATTAGGAATGGTTTCAAAAGCATAAAAGATATTAAGCTGTTAAGTGTTATTGAAAATCTGTGAAAGGTAGACACATACCAGACATTTCTGTTTTCCAGTATTCCCCTGCTGTATTTTCATTTACCTTTTGGAATGGAAATACTCAGTAACATTATGTCTGCATATAAGTTTCTTTACCTTGGGGGAAGACCTTAAAAATAAAGTTGCCAGTTTTTTGTTCTAGTTAACTCATACCCAAGAGCTTTTGTTTTCAGCTGCTCCTCCCAGCCACTTGCATATGAGCATGCAGGGGTATGCAGAAAGACAATTCAGTTTACATTGTCCTAGGAAAGTGACAGCCCAAAGCTTGGGCTATTCCTGTTTTTCATTAGAACTTAGCAACCTCATTACACGGATGAGACAAGAGGTTAGAAGTAAATAAAACTGTCTCTATCCTTGATCCAAATAAAGCCAGGCAAGGGTGGGACAGTAAACTCAATCAGCAACATATACAATAATGTCTTTCAACTTTTCTTTCTTTCCTTTTCTTTCAAGTGACAGTGCAGCTTTATGGTACTCAAAACCAATCTAAAGCCAGACTGTCCCATTCCTATTCTTCCACCTCACTCTGTCTGTATATGTCTGACCTCTGTTTTGGTCAGGCACTAAGTACTTGTGGAAGTGGCTGGGAAGCAAAATAGGCATCACTTTTTGCCAGGTTAGTTTTCAGCCACATCAGCTTCTGATTGCAATACTGCAGGTTAAATTATTCTAGGCCAAAATCTATGGAGTCTGTCTGTCTTTATTACATAGTTCCAATGCCTTTGGGCCATCAACAATTGCTGATGGATACCTAGTTAGCTTTTTTTCAGCCAACACTGCTATTCTTCCCCATTTGCACTTACCAAAGAGTTCCAAAGTTGTCTCTGTAGTAAAGTACGAAGTCTCTGAAGTAAAGACAAAGTGCATTAAATTCATCACTTATGTGAAATACACCAGTGTACCCCTACATGAAGGGGATAAGATGTTTGAAAGCCCATATCCTAATCTGTTGAGGTTGTTGTACTTTTCTAGATCAGGGCTTTTAAAGGTAGCATCTCTACTTTCCAATACATTTACTTAGTTTCATTTCACTTTAATCCTTTTCTTTTTTTGTTTCTTCCGCTTTTCCTTTTTCTCCATGAAGTCCTGAGAATTTTCCCTTACAGAACAATTCTTAGAATTGTTCTAGCCACAGAAGAATGAGACACTTTGTGGTGTGGCAATGTCAAATGTGTAAACAGTAAAAGAAAGCTGTTGGGGTTATGGGAAGACTGATACTTAGTTCTTATAATAGTAGAAGTAGCATGGGAAAGATCAGGAACAAGCCAATTACTGTATTTTTCACAAGGACATGAGCAAATGTGCCCAACTTTACTATCCAGCTGGAAGAGTGGGTACCTACCCAGACATCCACCAGGACATTGACATTTCTGTCCCCAGTGGCTTTGCAGTCAAATTAGGTATCTCCAGAAGAAAATTCAATGTCTTCAGACTGTTTTTTCTCCAATGTCAATATAAAAATGTATCTGTTTCATGGAGAGAGGTGTGTATCCTCTGTTCTTTTCCCTGATGAGTGTCAACTATTGAGCTTGAACAATATATCCTCAGTTCTCCATGCAACTTCAGATTTGCTGCACAGAGCTTTAGTTTTTGAAAAAAGGCGGAAAAATGTTCTGATTTGAGATATTTGCCTGATGATCATGGCATTTTCCTGGAATGCATGAATGGGAGATTCAATCACCCTTGCCATAAATAAAATAGGTCTAGATGCTTCCCAGATGATTGGTCTACCTACTAGACTGACATGAAAATGATGGATTGTCCTATTGTCATCATCCTTGCTTGAGGTGCTGCCACATCTTCCCTGATTCATCCTGGTGCTTTAGCTAGACTTCATATTCTTGTCTGCCTAAATCTGGAAAACAGTAGAGAGGCCTCAGTTTAGAATGCAAATGAACATTTTTTATTTAATACTCACTTCAGATAGAGCTAAGAAACGTAAATCCTAAAAGGCATGCAAATTAATAGATTGAATTTGGAAGGTTTAGATGTCTATCACCTAACCTTTTAGGTGGCTTTCCTTTTCCTTTCATGTTACTTGCTAAGTGATCATGGTGATCATTGCAGAATTTTCTACTGACTTCTGAAACTTTTTCGTAGTAAGTTGCTATTTGTGGAAAAATAAGAACTTGGAGCCATTATGGAGTCTGAACAGAAGCTGTGGATATCTTGGCTATTGCAGATAATCCAAAGGATCAGATTTATCCATATTGTGCTGCAGTAAGCATGTTCAGTGAAGGCTGAGGGAGCAATGCAAAATGCATTTGTGGGAGGAAGCTTCCAAACATTTAAATTTATGCCTAGCTTTATTTTTATAGTCACATTTTATGTCTTTATTTTAAAATCAAATCATCCCCTGTTACTCTCATTCCAGAAGACAATTTGACACGGACAGCAGCACTGTTTTTGCCTCCATTTCATTAAGTGCATACTTGCACTTAATCATCTGATTTTCTGTAGGCTTTGTTATGTTAAATATCATACCTTTCATCTTTGTTTTTCCTTTGTGAACTGCTGTTTTCTCTTTCGTCTTATTCTTGATGTAACTAACTCTACTGAAATCAATGGTATACTTGAAGAACAAATGTGTGTTTATATAATAATGTTAGAAGGTGCTCTAATTACAGTATGAATACTTTCTCAAATGTTTGTGTTTCATCAATAATCTCCTAGTCCTTCTTAATAAAAGATAAAAAATATAAGACCACTGGTGGATGTTTAAAATCAAATCAAGAATTCTTTGGTAGCATACTATGCAGCTGCTCTGCTCAAGGAAGTGTGAAAATGTCTCTACCTGCACTGCTGAAATAGTCACACTGTTCTCATTGGGTTGTCATCTGGCTCTTACGAGAGCAATGTATATACTTAGTAATGTAGAAATACACTCCCATTCTATCCCCTAGAAGTAATACTTTATTTTTCATTTAGGAACATCAAAACTGAACTGGGTCAAAACATCCTCTTACAGTGTGTTTTGTGCCAAGCTTTTATTTGTTTTTGATCCAACATATGAAATAAAACTCTAACACTAACAAAAGAATAGTTGTCTTTTTAATGGTGAACTTGAAGGCAATAAAGGGTACTGACAAAATAACACTCTGCTAAATAAACATTTTAATGAAAGCCATAAATGCATGATTTTATAATACATTTTTATTTTAAATGCTTCAAATTAATGAATTTTAAAATTAAACACATTTTGAAGCATCTCCCAAAGTGTTGCAGATGTTGTTGACAAAGCAGTCTGTATTTGAGTACTATTCCTGTTGAAAGATACAGTACTGACCGTATTTGTCAGCTCTTCACAAAATTATTGAAGTACAGGGAATTTGCATAGACATAACACAATTTTTTAAAGGAAAACAAAAAATATCATGCACAAAACATCTGCCATATAAATGTCTGTATGCATGCAGACTTCTGCCATGAAACTGAACATTGCATAAAAATTTGGCACCATCGCTTAGAAGAGTATTGTAGCTAGGTTGTAAAGAGTGAAATATCTGCACAGCAGGGTTTATTTGGCTTTTCAAGGAAATCTTCATTACAGTATTATTCAGCTTAACCAAAATCTGAACAAAACAGGAAAAAAAACACAAAAAAAACCCTCAAAAACCCCCCAAGAACCAAACCAAAACAAACAAAAAACCTCCACAAAAAAAACAACAAACAAACCAAAAAACCCCAAGAAACCCAACCCACTACCCCCCCCCAAAAAAAAAATAAAAAACACCAAAAAAACCCCCAGAGCCACACTTATTTGCATGCCAGGGATATTAAGGATAACAGAAGGGCTTCCATAGGTATGTTGCAAGCAAGAGAAAGACTAGGGATAAATGTGGGCCCCCTCCAGAAGTAAAAGAGAGACCTTATTACTCTGGAAAAAGAAACTGCTGAGGTTCTCAATTACTTCTATGCCTCAGTCTTCAACAGCAAGTGCTCCAGTCATGCCACCCAGTTTGAAAAAGGCAAATGCAGGTACTGGGAGAATGAAGGCCCTCTATAGGAGAGGTCAGGTTCAATAACATCTATTAACATCAATAACATCTGAATGTGCACAAGTCCATGGGACCTGATGAGATTTGTCCGTGTGTCCTGAGGGAGCTGGCAGACAAGGCTGTTAAGCCACTATCCATCATTACTGAAAAAATTGTGGTATCCAGGTGAAATCCATGATGACTGAAAAAGGGAAGTATAACCCCCATTTTTAAAATTGGAAAAGCAGAAGACCAAGGAAACTGCAGACCAGTCAGTCTCACCTCTGTGCCAGACAAGATCATGGAGCAGATTATCCCGGAAACTGCTGAGACACATGGAAGACAAAGGGGTGATTGGTAAGAGCCAACATGGCTTTACAAAGGGGAAATAATGCTTGCCAAACCTGGTGACCTCCTATGACAGGGCTACAGCACTGGGGGATAGGGGCAGAACAACTGACATCGTCTACCTGGACTTATCCAAAGGGTTTGAGACATGTGACATCCTTGTCTCCAAACCGGAGACATGGATTTGATGGATGGACTGTGTGGTGGGTAAAGAACTGGCTGGAGGGCTGCACAGAGAGTTGTGGTCAGGGGCTCATTGTCCACATCTGGAGTGGTGCCCCTCGGGTCACTTCTGCAGCCAGTGCTGTTCAACATCTTTGCTGGTGATTGTGGGATCAAGTGCAGCCTCAGCAAATTTGCTGCTGACACCAAATCCTGTGGGGCAGCCAGCACACTGGAGGGAGGGGACAATGCCATCCAGAGGGACCTGGACAGGCTTCAGAAGTGGGCCTGTGCAAACTTCATGCAGGTCAACAAAGCAAAGTGCAAAGTCCTACACCTGGGTTGTGGCACAAACACAGTCTGGGTGAAGGAGGGATTGGGAGCGGGCCTGTGGAGAAAAATTTGGGGGTGTTGGTTGATGGGAAACTCAACATGAGCCAGCAATGTGCACTTGCAGCCC
>VWZP01007629.1:0-43056 GCA_013396995.1 Dicaeum eximium | reverse complement strand
ATATTAAGGATAACAGAAGGGCTTCCATAGGTATGTTGCAAGCAAGAGAAAGACTAGGGATAAATGTGGGCCCCCTCCAGAAGTAAAAGAGAGACCTTATTACTCTGGAAAAAGAAACTGCTGAGGTTCTCAATTACTTCTATGCCTCAGTCTTCAACAGCAAGTGCTCCAGTCATGCCACCCAGTTTGAAAAAGGCAAATGCAGGTACTGGGAGAATGAAGGCCCTCTATAGGAGAGGTCAGGTTCAATAACATCTATTAACATCAATAACATCTGAATGTGCACAAGTCCATGGGACCTGATGAGATTTGTCCGTGTGTCCTGAGGGAGCTGGCAGACAAGGCTGTTAAGCCACTATCCATCATTACTGAAAAAATTGTGGTATCCAGGTGAAATCCATGATGACTGAAAAAGGGAAGTATAACCCCCATTTTTAAAATTGGAAAAGCAGAAGACCAAGGAAACTGCAGACCAGTCAGTCTCACCTCTGTGCCAGACAAGATCATGGAGCAGATTCTCCCGGAAACTGCTGAGGCACATGGAAGACAAAGGGGTGATTGGTAAGAGCCAACATGGCTTTACAAAGGGGAAATAATGCTTGCCAAACCTGGTGACCTCCTATGACAGGGCTACAGCACTGGGGGATAGGGGCAGAACAACTGACATCGTCTACCTGGACTTATCCAAAGGGTTTGAGACATGTGACATCCTTGTCTCCAAACCGGAGACATGGATTTGATGGATGGACTGTGTGGTGGGTAAAGAACTGGCTGGAGGGCTGCACAGAGAGTTGTGGTCAGGGGCTCATTGTCCACGTCTGGAGTGGTGCCCCTCGGGTCACTTCTGCAGCCAGTGCTGGTCAACATCTTTGCTGGTGATTGTGGGATCAAGTGCAGCCTCAGCAAATTTGCTGCTGACACCAAATCCTGTGGGGCAGCCAGCACACTGGAGGGAGGGGACAATGCCATCCAGAGGGACCTGGACAGGCTTCAGAAGTGGGCCTGTGCAAACGTCATGCAGGTCAACAAAGCAAAGTGCAAAGTCCTACACCTGGGTTGTGGCACAAACACAGTCTGGGTGAAGGAGGGATTGGGAGCGGGCCTGTGGAGAAAAATTTGGGGGTGTTGGTTGATGGGAAACTCAACATGAGCCAGCAATGTGCACTTGCAGCCCGGAAAGCCAACCTGGTCTGCATCAAAAGGAGCATGGCCAGCAGGTCAAAGGAGGTGATTGTCCCCCTGTGCTCTGCTCTTGTGAGACCCCACCTGAACTACTGAAAGCAGCTCTGCTGTCCCCAACGTAAGAACTGTTGTAGCAAGTCCAAGGGAGGCACAAACTTGATAGGAGGACTGGAGCACCTCTCTTAAAAAGGCTGAGAAAGCTGAGGCTGTTCAGGCTGGAGAAGGTTGTGTGGACACCTCATAGGATCTGTCCAGTGCTAGAAAGGGGCCTGCCAGGAAACCAGAAAGGGACTGCACATCAGGAACTGTAGTGACAGGACAGAGAGTAATGGGTACAAATTCAAAGAGGGGAGATTTAGGTTAGATATTAGGAAGAAATTTTTTTTACCATGAGGGCTGTTAGACACTGGAACAGGTTGCCCAGGGAGGATGTGGATGCCCCAACCCCAGCAGTGCTCAGGGCCAGAATGATAAGGCCTTGATCAGCATGGTCTAGTGGGAGGGCTCCCTCCACAAGGCAGGGGTGGTTGGGATTAGGTGATCCTTAAGGTCTGTCTCAACCCTTTACCAGTCTAATTCTATCACCCACAGACTGAAAACCTAATAGTTTGAGAAGAGACTAGTAAACCATGATCAAAAACCAAGTTAGGAGTGCTAAGTAATAGTGTGTTATTGCTGATGTTTTCAGACAGATTTTTATTGATTGATTTTGTACATATCACATGTTTTTAAAGTCTGAGGTTGTTACAGGTTTGCTGGAAAAATGATACACTGGAAAGATACGACAGAGCTCACAAGAGTTCTATAAATAATTCAGCAATTCCTTCTATTTTTGGGGTTTCCTTTTCCTTTTTTTCCTACTTATTTTGGTTTGTTTTTAATAAGGCCTTGATTCAGGCACAGCTTTATTCACAAATCATGTATATGTTGTGAAAATTTTGCAAGTATCAACAAGACTGAAGACATACTATACTGTATTGACTACAGCATCAAGTATGAATTCTTGGTACATGTTTTAAATTATCAGCACATTGTATTAATAAAATTGCATTGAATTCTCTGTCCAGTAACTCAAGAATAGTCCACTAATTCATATTCAGAGAGAAGAATGTTCCCAAATAAACTTTCTCTTTTCCTTTTCAGCAATAGTTTTGTTCCTACTTACAAATGCAGGGATGGACAATCATTATGACAGGCATGATAAAATCATAGAATCATAGACACATTTTCACTGGAACAGTCCTTTGAGATCATTGAGTCCATTATCATAATACTGCAAAGTTCACCACTAAACCGTGTCCCTAAGCGCCACATTTACACATATTTTAAATGCCTCTGGGGCTGGTGACTCCACCACTTCCCTGGTAGTCTCTTCCAATGTTTGAGAACCCTTTTGGTGAAGAAGTTTTACCTAACATTCACTCTAACACACATACACACATCCCCCTACCACCCTGCCCCTTCAGTGGAACTGGAGGCCATTCATTTCCTCTTATCCTATGACTTGTCAAAAGAGACCAACCACCACCTGGATACAATCTCCTTTTAGATAGTTGCAGGGAGTGATAAGGTCTTTCCTCAGCTCCTTTTTCTCCAGGCTAGTATAGACCTTTGTCTCTAATATATTTCTGTGCATGAGGGCACCTGCAAGGCTCAGGATTAGCCAGCTTCCACTCCTCACAGCTGGCTCTGGCTTACAATGTGATCCAGCCCTGGAAGACTTGCCCCTTATGTGTGGCCTGTGTTTTCAGGGAAGCCAGCAATTGAATCAGAAGTGATTTGCGTGACTTTTCCTCAGCAGGGTGACATTTTCCTGTTTTCTTTTTCCATGATAGTAGGACTAAAACCCCATTCGTTTACCTTATTTGCTGATGGCAGTGGGTTTTTTTCTGAGTCTTACTAAACATAGAAAATCAGAAATTATTAAGCTGGATTCGGTAATATTCCACAGACCAGCACTACATATGTATATTTCATCATATTCCACCCTATTCTAACTTATTGTATAATGTAAGAAAAATCTAGGGTTTTCACTGCTAGTATATAATGGCAGAAACAATTAAATTGCAGGTGGTATGGGGGGGACTTTTTTGTTCATAGAATGTGTGTAAAGTTCTGTTGCTGTGAATAATGAAACACTTTAAAAGATCTTTAACCTTTTCAGTAAATGAACAACATCCATAAAAATAAAGCTGAGTTCTGTAAAAGCCCATAAGATAGAGATACTATTTCTCACAAGTTATTTCCAAGTGAGTTATTCTTAAGGGGCCTAATATAAGTGCAGAAAGAAACTAATGGTTGTATTTCTTAAATCTCTGATACTATCTGGAACAATATCCTTTAAAAATGGTATTCCATTACGAGACAATAAAAAGATGAAAGAATAAGATAACTGCACTAAAGATTATTAACCCTGTAAAATAAGGAGCATTTCTGGTTTTCTAGTGTTGGGAGTACATGTTCAAGTAGAATATTTTGGTCCAACTGTGCCTCTTAAAACAAGAAATCTTCCCATAGGTCTTATAGGTACCACCATAAACTTATGTACTTTCCTGCACCTGGCTTCTAGAGGGGACTCCACAGTGTAGATGACAAGAGTCAGAAGTGAACTGAGGGTTTGAAAAGGGACAAAAAGTATTAATACATTAATACAAAAGTTATTGATACATCTACATGCCAGTGCCCTCCTAAAACTTTTCTGGAAAGATCTCTGTGAAAGTTTCCTGCAAAATCTTGGATTTCTTTGCTTCTACTGTTATCCCCGCAGTGTCATCTGCCAGCTCAGGCAGGTTTCAGGTGAGATGGTTATTGCCCCAGACAGACAGTGGTGCTTCAGCCAAGGTCGTGCTGTAGATCCCCATTGCTGCTTAATGATGAACCTCAACTTTAATATTAGAAATCACACGAACAGTTCTGAGTCCTCAGAAAATAACACAGACCTGATAAGGGTTAATCAGAGAGTTTTCATCTACAGTGAGTGGCTAGTGACTTGGGTCATTTGAATTATCTCTTCATACGGAGAGGACAGTGACCCAGTGACCCAGTGATCTAAGGGGCTGCTGCTCTTTGAGCTCTCTGCCTCCTGAGCAGCCAGAGCAAGCTGAATTACTTGACTTGATCACAGGAGCAATTTGATCTTTCTAGGAGGAATGATTTGTCTTTTACAATCCTGTGGAACCATTTCCTCTGTAAATTAGGGTGAACATGAAAAATGCAGAAAGCACAAGAAATATATAACCAATATGAGACATACAGCAGCTATAGTTCCTTTCATTAAAAAAAAAAATTAATTTTGCTACTTTGCTTGCTCTATTGAAGCTAGCTTTCTCTTGCCTAGTGGTGGAGCGTGGTCTGTTGTTAGTGTTGAAGATTTTACTGCTGATAACATTTTTGTAAGTAAAAATTTCAGAATAATTTGTTGTAAAGGGCCCATCATTAATTACAATCATTTTAGTAAAAGTGGTTGTTAAAATAGCAGACAGGGATGTATCTTATATGTCATTGGTAATGCATGGTAAAAAAGGCAAATAAGCAAGAATTTTATGATCTGAGGACTAGGTCTTCCATTAAGTTATGGGAGGAATGACACATACACATTAAAATTATTTTTGGCATACATTTAATTTTTGTCCTTGGAAGAGTATGTGATGTATCTGAAACATAATTTTAAAAAAGAAAAAGCTCTGAATTACAAAGGATAAGTAGTCAAAAAATCTGTAATGGTAATAAATTGTTTTTCAGACTGATGTTACGATTAGATATTATCTTTGTAGGTTATCTTAATGTATGGTAATAGTTCTTCACCTGGGAAGTGTGTGGGAAAGTAGGAAAATCAGTATCTGCTCAACACCAAGTCCACTATCTGCCACTGCAATGCTGACTTCTGCAGGGGCCCACGGGAAAGTGGTTTGGTACAAGGTGTCTCTGGCCTTTTTTATTTCAAAACTAGTTTGCCAAGGTTAAGAGCTTAAAGTCTCAGTGGTTTGGTTTCAGATTCTTGAATCTAAGTGCTCACTTTTTGCACAGTGGCTTTGTTGGATTTGGAAGCTTGCAAATGCATAACATTTTGCATTCAGGTTTTTCTGAAATACAAGTGGTTCATTTTTGTGAAGCAGAAGAATGCCTGAGGCAAAGGATGTGGGCAAAGGAAAAGAGCAAAGGGATGAAAAACCTTGTGGATGATAGATTGCTGCCACATGGCTCTGTGGAAATAAAGAACTGCAAATTAAAGAGGTTGTCAACAGTTATTAGTCTGTAGGACTTTGCAGAGGAGGGTTGTTTCTAAGGGCTTATTAATATTTTCTTGAATGAACTGCATATCTGAAATGGATCTGAACTCTCTGTTTTAAAAATGTTCAGATGGACAGACCATAGTATCAAATCACAGATCTGTTACTGTTAGGTAAATTGTAGACTCCACTCTCTTTAGGGGAAGACTATAGTTGCTTTTTCAAGCTGAATAAAGACTAGTATTTAATTTATTAATACAAATGGATATTAAGTAAAACAGTTCAACTGAAGCAAAAACCTGGCAGGTGAGTATTAAGCTAAGCTTTCTTTCATAAGGTCTGAATGGATGATGCTCATTGCATCTTTGTGCAAGCACACTATGGATATGATTGTAATAAAATTTCATTTTACATCAAGAGTTGGCATCCTTCAGAATATAT
This sequence comes from Dicaeum eximium, assembly GCA_013396995.1. Classification (NCBI taxonomy): domain Eukaryota; kingdom Metazoa; phylum Chordata; class Aves; order Passeriformes; family Dicaeidae; genus Dicaeum; species Dicaeum eximium. The sequence goes on along the minus strand of VWZP01007629.1, from coordinate 37,204 downwards.
TTTCATTTTTGGCATATTTTTATTTTCATGTTAAGAGTTAAGAAAACATTTTCCCAGTTAAAAGTTAGCCAAACAACAATGTCCATCTGAATAAACAGGGACTTAATATTTGTCACAAATAGTCAACAGCAGTGGTTTCAGAACCTTCTGCATGTTAGTGTACATACAGGTATTTCTTTCATCAGCTTTAATAGATTGTTCCTTGTTTAAAATTCCACTGTTCAGTATGGATTAATGAAATGAAGAAATGTAAAAAATGCCAAGGGAGGTGATGCTGTAGTCTAGGTTATTAATCTTGGAACCTCCCAGAACAATGAAGGACTGTCTGATGGAGGTAATTTCTTCTTCTAGGTCCTGGGCTAACAGATTACTTGAATGGCTCAACATCATATTTCCATCTTCTCCCTTTTCATGTTCTTTGCTAATATGCTGTAAGAACACTCATTGGCTTCTTGTTAAATTCAAAATAAGTGAAATACACTGCTTTATTTATTGCACCAAATGAAGCAAAAAAAAAAAGGCTTTTTTATTCTTCATGATGTGAAAAATGTTGAAGGATTGTAAATCACTGCAGATGTTAGCAAATTTGTGCCATGTAAATTGAGTATGTTAATGATGTTACAAAATGTTCTAATCAGTGTTTATTCTGTCATATTTTATTTATATTTGTTTTTCAAAATGTATGTGCATATGGTACAGGAACCTTGAAAAATCATAAGGCAGTCAGATTGAAATACAGGCTTAAGTTAAATACAGAGATATGTGTTTTAATTAAAGTGGTTTGTAAACATATATTATGGATACGTGGAGGAGTCCCTCTAATTTTTTTAACACAGTAGTACTTTGAACTATTTCTTTTTCAATGACAACAGAAGTCATTTTCAGCATAAACTGGCAAGTGTGCTCACTAATAATCTAGGAAAAATACACTGACATTCTTTAAAAATACTTGAGAGATAATATTTACAATTTTTTATTCAAACTTCTAAGCTGAGCTCTTGGAAACTTTTCAATACAGTTCAGGCTGTGAATATAAACTTTTATAGCTTATGTTGCAAGGAATATGGATGACACCCATTAGGTTGCTTCCTAGGAGTTAAACACTGTGTTTTCCCTTCCTTTTTAGATTGAGACTGACCATAAAAGTGTTTGCAGTTTTCTGGGGAGTTAAGTGGAATTTAGGTTGGGCACAGTAGATCATAGAGAAGCTTAGGCAGAAGAAAGACAGGGTTCTCCTCAGAGCACATGCTTCCCAGTGTATCAGTGTCAATGCACTCACATTGATAGTTAATATAAAAACACAGGGAAAATTGAGATCAAACTGAGAACGGGGTAGAGAGTGAAACGCTTTCAGGACTGGGTTAAGCTGGATATTAGGTGATGTCTTGATGTAAGATATCTGAATATCATTTTAGGCATCACTTAGTTTAGTCTACTATTCCTAGAAAGAGAAGTATTTCATTTTATGTTCTGAGTCTTATTGCACAGCTATACCTTTGAGGCATTGCATCACAGTAGGCCTAAGTGATACACAATTCATACATAGAACTTGCTAGTAAGTTATGTCATCCTAGAAGTGTTTTTTGAAAAAGAAGCAACCACTAAAGACTTCAGCATTGTTCAGCATTTTTGTACTTAACTCTCACACAGAAGTAAATATTTGTGGCCAAAAAGAAATTATGTATTTCTTCTAATTTAATAGGCAAGTATGCTACACATTGCAGTTTGAAATCTATTCTGTTTTGTCTGAAATTATTTTCTATCTTCTTAGTCTTTATCAAGGGCTTATTTTAAGTATTTTCTTAAAGATTATCTACATGACTATCATTGATTAAGTGTTCTGGTTTTTTTTTAACTGTACAAGTTAATTTACTGAGGGTTAATGTATGGAACTTGGTCAAGGCACTAAGTGATAACAGGATTTATGGTGCAAACCCTAGAAATGGGTTTAATTACAGAGTCTGTGAATTAAACCATGATACCACAGAAATCAGAGGAAGAGTACTTGTTCTCTTCATTAAAGTCAAAACTTTACCTCAGACTGAAGAGCAGTACAGTCCACCCAGTGTCATGTTGTATTTGTCTTCCTGAGACAACTGAAGGTGTGTTATTAAAATTAAATATATCAACAATGGTGTTTAAGGAGCAAAACTAATGGGGAGATGGATTTGCTGAAACCTAATTGTAGTCACAGAGACTAGACTAAAGCAGGAACTGGCAGAACTGAACTATCTATTTAAAAGCCTGTCTCTTTATGAGAAAGTCATGTTTTTTCTTGTGCAAATTTGATGTAACAGTTATAGCCATCTTTAGATCTCTCTTGAGCTAACACTACAGTCACTTGCTCAGCAGATAACCTCTGCAGACCATGACCTTAATAACATTTTAAAGGTAATATTTGTGTAAGGATGAACACTTCCAGAACAATTTCCCTAGTGAAGGGGAAGCACACTGTTTACTCAGACCGTTCACATTGTTTTGTTTCAAACAGAAGTATTTTTCTAATCAACTAATGAAGAATAATACACTATTTTGAATTTTTTGGTTGTCTTTCTATTTTTCATTTTTGCTAGTTTGGACTTCTTTTGTTACATTAAAAGATATCTTTGGATGTTTCTAATTGAGGGGTTTTAGTATCATCATTGCTCTTAACAGTAGTGAAGGGAAAATGCAAATAAATACCTTTAATAAGCCTCTTTGTAATTTTCTGTATACCAAACAGATTCTCATCCTGTATTATTTACTACTGTACTACTGCTCCACAGCTGTCTTCTGTGTAAGAGGAGATGAAAAATCACACTTCATATTGTGGGAGAGTGGCTTTGAGAACACTTGAGAGAGAACATGGAAATATTAAAAAATCCAGGCTAATCGCATAAGAAGTACATTATCTAAGTGCTTCCCGCAGAATTCCAGATAATTTTGTTTGATCATGTCAGCTCTTAAGATGTGTTTGAGTACTTGATTTCCTAGGAAAGAATAGTAATGTCTAGAGAGTTCATTCATGGTTTCTCATCTTTGCAAATTGAGGCTGGCTTTCCTTACCTTAACATGTAAATGTATCCACGTGCCCTGACACCAACCCAAATTGGTAATAGCCTGGACTTTTGGTAGGATCCAGAATTATCTGAAAGATCCTGTGATTTTTTTGGCTATTCTTCTGCTTGATAATAAGTGAAGGTATAGAGATGCTGGCACAACACTTTCAAGCAAATAGACAAATACCAGGTTCCAATTCTCTTGTTTTTATTTCCAGTTGTCACTGCTGTGTTTTTGATACACATTTAGAATGTTTTAGTATTCCATTGGCCAACTCAGTCCTCCATGGCAACCAGAAATCAAATAAATGAAATGACATCTGAAAAATTTGAAATGCAGTCTTATACATGAGGAAAAAAACCTCATTGGAGTTGTGGAGCTGTTTGTACTCCACAACTGTCAGTTTGAAAACCCTAAAACTTACTTTTCTCATAATGTGAAGAATTTACACATTAACAATTTTCTAATACATTTTGGATGCCTTTTTTTTTCTGTACATCAGCATGGGATTTCACTGCAAATTTTGATCTTGACCAAGATATCACAATTCCAAAGAGAGTATAAGTGTTTAGAGAACAGTGTTTTATTACTGCAGAGCACACAGTTTGGGGAATTGATAATTTTTCTTCTCTCCTCCCTGTGGTTCAGCTTTTGGCAGATCTTCTTGCTGCATACAGAGATTGATTGATCTCTCACCATGTGGAAATGGCAGGTGCTTGTTAGGCCCCCAGTGGGACTTACTTCAGTCTGCAGTGATTCCTTCCTTCATACAGGATTGTTAAGAGATGCCATCTTTTGGTCTCTTAATCTTTAACCAGCAAACAGAATTGAACCTGTTAAACATATCTACCATTCCATGTTTTAAATATGGTGCTTTAGTTTAAGAGCAGTGGTGTTTAAAAGCAAACAAGTATTTCCCAAGAGACAGGAGATTTTGCCATTGAAATTATCTGTAGTCCACATCCTATAGAAAAAAAAAAAAGGACTGAATAGACAAGATTTTAACTCAGCATATTACCTTCCCAAATGACAAAATTAGAATGGATCCTATGTTTTTAAAGAAGTGTGGACTCATGGATAAAGAAACATACTTCTTGACCCATGAGAAAGGAATATTCGTTTAGGAGTTTTTGCAAAAATGTGTTTAAATCACAGATCTGTTCATGAAATAGGGGGTCATGATGCTCATTTTTTTTTCATTTAGGTTGTTGGTCAATTAGCCTTGTATTTTCTCTGAATCACTGAATTAATTTACCCTCTAATATTAGAAGCACTAATTATCATTTAAGTTGAGCTGTAGGTTATTAGTTTGGAAAAGACCATCATGTTATTAAACAATGCTCTAAAAAGCATTATTTTAAATCATCAGGTGGGAAGACTCAAAAGTAATATTACATAAATGGTTCTAAAATACATTGGTTAGAAAATTTAACTACATTCCTGAGGCAAACTTGTCCATCATCAATGCCATCACTGCCAGCCATGGGATCTTATTATACCTTTGTTTTCTGCATAGGAAAATGCAAGATAAAAATCTGTGTAGATCTTTACAGGCTATGCCTAAGTCCCTTCTTCTCCATTAATCTTTTCCTTGATCAGGCAAGTTGGACTCTCTGAATTGCACAGAAAGTCTGTTTGCATTTCTTTAATTCTTTTCTCTAATATCTTCTGAAACCTCTCCATTTTATTGGTAATCTTCTAGATGACAGTTTTAGCAGAACTGAACAGACTTTTCAAAAATTAGTTGTGTCTTGGACTGCAGTGCTCTATTGACTCAGTAGTGAAGATCCTCCCTTTATATGCATTTTAGATAAGTCTCTTACAGGAAAGTGATATTCAGCCCAGTCCCAGTCCCACAGTGCTTTGCAGAGTTTTTGTACCCCAGAATCTAGAATAACATCCTGTATCAATGCCATTCATTTTTTATTCCTATAGATATAATATTATATTGACCATACTAACTTTCCTATTTCTCCTTTCCCCTGAAAATTTTCCTATTCACAGTTTATCAACCAGTCACAACTGTTCTGTAGCAGGGATCAGACCTGCTCATTTACCTGGCTATACTCATTGTGTTACCATATATTTTACCAGAGGTGATTTAGATGTGCTTGTGTTGCAAGTTACTTACATTTGTGGTAAAAAAATAATGTGGCCAAGAAGTGACCTATTTGCAAGAGAAAAAAAGTTAGAGGTTTCTAGAAGCACAGTTGATGAAACTTCTCCATTTATATTTGCAAATTTTGAGGCAGAAAGCTAGCTAGTTTTAATGAGTTTCTTGCTTTGTTTTTGTCCTTTATTACTTTTTAAAATCTAGATGTCCTTCAAATAAACCCAGTCTCCAAAATGAAGACTATCAACATTTTGATTGTATTGGGAACTTCTTTGCATGCATAGAAGAAATGTAAATGCTATGAAACAAAAGTTCATGTACAGTGTATATTTCTTTATGATCTGATTTAACAGTCAGCTGGGTAGGAATACAGTTACATTAAAAATATTATGTCTTCTACTTTTTAGAAGCTGGTAGGAGAAATCTCTTCCTTTGTAAAATTTAAAATCATGCTATGACTTTTAGGAATTAAGAATGTGGGAGAACAGTTATGATTGGTTGCAGGCTGGTTAGTATTTAGTATTGGTTAGTATTTTCTCCATGAGGATTTTACATTGATGTGTATAAAAGCTTCATGTTACAAGTAAGGGGAATCTAGTTCTACAAGTGGTATTCCTTTCTAAGATTCTAAGTTTAGATTTTCCTATTTTTAATATAAAGAACAGATTTTTAGACCTCTACATTAATATTGATAAAGTAGTTAAGCTTTTAGTTTTGCAGTTGGAGTATCTCATGGCTTCTGCATAATTTTACAACTTATGACACACTGGGATTTTTTTTGGTAGAAAGTAAATTCAGAGCATTAGTCCATGAGAGATATTTTATACATGCTTAGTGCTGCAGTAGTAGTAGAGAAAAACCTGTGCAAAATTCTTGAGGACTGCTTAGGGATTCTTGGCATTCCTATGGCCTGTCCATCCTGATTTTATTACAGGAAAATCTTTATCTTTAGATGGGTACCCGTGACTATGAGAAAGTCAATAAAATATATAAGTTAATCTACCAGATCAAACGTAAGACAGTGTGAAATATTCAACTTGCAGTTAAAATATAAGGAATTGAAAGACCTCCTCAGTGGGGCTCACCATTTCATAAGGATCAGTCTCACTTTGATGAAGAGAAATAACAGGAGGAAATATTTCTCTTACATTGCAAAAAGCATTTGCCATCATTTTATGACTATATAGAGTCATATATATATATAAATATATTTTTATAAATATATATTTATATAAATATAATTATTATATTATAAATATTTTAAATGTCTGCCTGACTATGTAGACTTTCAGATTAACACCAAGGAAGGTCAGAGTCACAAACGTTGTTGCTGTTATTCCTATCTACTTATGTGCACAGGGCTGCTCTATGGAATTTCTACACAAGGTCACTAATGAAAATGAAATTCATCATTCTCTTCCATGACCCAAAATATCCAAAATAACAACCACTCCTGCTGTCAGTTAAGTCCAAAGTACACTTGCAGAGTAGCATTTTGGATGTTACTACAGATTTGTAAACATTTGGTACTGAAGAGAAACACAGACATGCATGTAGAGAGATTGATATTCTTCAAAGAGACAGAAAAGCCAGACCTTGGCACATATAATTACAAATCCTACTAGGCAAAATTTTAAGATCTTATCTTGATTTAATCCATGCTAGTGCTCATGAGAACTGTCCTGAATGAGGGCTACATATAGCTGGAGTTTTCTCTTTGGAATCTATTCCTTGTTTCATCTACTAAATCAAATGAATGAGATTGGATTTTCTTTCTTATGATTTGTGTCATTTTTCAGGTATCGGAGCTCCAGAGTTGTGCTGCTAGTGGGATTTCTGTGTGCCACTTTTGTGACTCCACGGTATCTTAAATTCTTAGAACAGAAGTTACATTTAAAAAGGGATAGAATGAGCTCTGTTCACAGTAATGTGGAGACACTTTTCTGAATTCTTGGAAATTTCCTGTCTTAACTACTTCTCTTTAGCTGCATTTCAAACACAAACCTTGTATTGACAAAGTAAAGAAATACCATTATTTTGATTTAATAACACATCATTTGAGTATCAGATTAGTGTTTTAATACCAGAGAGGCTGCTGTATCAATAAAAGAAAAAATATATTTGAAAACCCTTGAGTTAATGAAGACGTCAGTCTCCAGTGACCTCACACTGTAACAGCATCAAGTAAGTTTTCTGATTTTTAGCAAACAAAATAAAGTTCATAGTTTTACCTTTCATTTGCAATTGCTGTGGCTTTTAAATAATATTTTGTATTCCTTGGATTAACAAAGATTTTATGATTCTATGAGTTACATTCTTTATTTAGATAATCATACAAGTGTTGAGTATTTTGAACATTGAGGAAAACCCAGAGATTTTAATTCTTAGGGTGAAAATTTCACCTGAATGTGATTGATCAAGCTGATATCCATTTACACTCCAATCTGGGATAACACAGGAGCAGAGAACTTTGTCACTACATTCCCAAAGGCTATATATGGCAATTGGCAGCATTAGTATCAATTCTTCACAGAAGTGTGTTTCTTACAGCCATTTTAAAAGCATAAATGGTAAATAATTTAAATATATTACAGCACACATAACTCTTCATTCATCAGCAGCCATTTTCAATACAAACTCTTTTATTTCATGCTAGACAAGGCAATGCCTGTGAAGTGCTTAGCTCAGTAAATAAAGAGGGATGATCTTCTACAGGAAAGTAAATCTTGCTTTAAGGTATAATCAGTACTGTATTGTTAGTGCAAATCCAGCTTATGTGCAACAATACAGGAATCTAGGCAGCTCACTGGTCCATTCAAATATAAGACCTTTTTCAGCGACAAAAGGCACAGCACTTAATAATTTTATCCTCCTAATCTTTTCAGTCTACCTCAAAAACGCCAGGTATATTTCTATTTTAACAAATGCACAAGATGGGCAGTAAATGTGCTCAACATGCTGCACTCTGCAGTGCCATTAGGACACATCTGTATGGTAGAGCACACATACTCTTTGCAGTACTGGGAATTTATTTTGATTTCACCTGAGGCAGCAGGATTGTATTCTGGAAAAAATTAGAATGTTAAGTCATTTGATTTTTATCCCCTTTGAGCACTGTAAAGTCAGGAATTGTTAGTGATGTTCATTTCAAAGATGAACAGTGGGCTTAAGTACTTCATGTCGAACACTGGGGTTGCTGTCACAAAACAGAAACAAAAAGATGTGATTCCAAACTAATTTTGCAAATCAGGAGAACCAACAAAATTTTTTAGAAAGTGAAATTACCTTTGAAATGTAATGGAATTTTATTGTTTGAAGCTTAAATCCTGATAAAATTTTTCATTCTACGTTACCTACTTGCAGTGTTTCTGTGCTTCTTATTATGAACAGAAGTCACCCTTAAGAGATCAAGACTTGCCAACACTTCTAAATACAGCAGCATACTATAATTGCTTTTCTATTCTAGGTGTAGAATTAGGCTTTAACTGCTGGCAAATTCAGATTTTTAATGGTGCCTCCTCTAAGTAGCAGCCTTTCAATTTAATGCACTAGGAAAAAGCTGCTGATATCCTGTTCTAGCAACCTGGGTATAAAAGAGCATTTTGAAGTGCCACATGAAATAAGATAGCAGTGAATAATAAGCTAGAAAATATGCTTAAGGAATCACTTTACTATTGCTGCCATATACAAAATATACAGGAAGAGCTGAGGGCTGGCATCTGTTTTTCAGCTCACTTCTGTGTACTGCAAGCTTAGTATTGTTGTTTGCCTACAGCTATTTTTTGCACTTATTAAGAATCAGTCAATCATACAGCTCCTAAACAGAAGAAAACCATTTGGTGACTGAATTTACTGAGATAACTCTCTGAAAGTTCGAATTATGGTTTTCACAACCAAGGTCAAAAAAAAAAAAATTGAACTTCCTACATTTCTTCTAACATGTATTAATTTTTAAAATCTAACAATATACCACTAATAATGCTTTGTAACTTCACAGATTTACTCATGAGAAGGAGGTTTGATTTTAGATAATCAACTACATTTCTTGTTTGAAATTGCCTAGAATTATATCTAGGCTTGCTTTATCAGTATTTATCCAGGAATATCTTCTTGGAGATGCAGACTGATTGAAAATACTTCCAAGGAATCTATCCTGGCTCCAATAAGTCTTTGCTTTTTCATGGGTTCTTCCTGAATAGAGCAGACATGAGAGGTTAGAAGGTGCCATACATTTTCAGTGCTTTAAATTTTGAAAATATTTCTAAGAACATTATTGCCTGGTGTTTGGTCATAGAATTTCCGGCTTTTTCTGGTGAGGTGGGTGAGCCATGTGGTTATCCTCATGCAATGCAAAGTTATAACCACCTCTGATCTTCTTTCAATTCTGTAAACTGCAAACTGAACAAACGTCATATTTAAGATGTATATACCAAAATTATACTGCCTCACTAGTGACTCCTAAAAATATCTCTTTACATTTAACCATAGAGAAGCCCAAAGACCTTTATGTGGAAAAGGCAACAGGAGTAGATTCTATTTTAAATTCTCAATACTGTTGGCTTGCGGTATGATTAAAATTCCCCACTTTCTTGAACTTCAACATCACAATTTATCTGCTCAGTCCCTATCTTCCTATAGTGATGGAGAAATCTCCTCAAGAGCTGATATATCAGGAAAAAGTGATACTATGATTTGGAGAGCTCCTTCAGCTGCCGTTCAATGTGACAGTTTCTTTCTAAACAGTCTGGGTTTTGTTTTCAAATGTGAATCAGAAAGAGCTGCAATCCTGAAATCAGCATGGTTAAATTGCCTAATTAAATATGATATGCGGGTTTAGTTTTCAGTTGTTGACGAGACTCCTGTAGAGTGATAGAGACATGGTTTAATTGCATATTAGGCAGTTGTGGATGAAAAAGACAGACAAGGAATTGGACTCACTGAAGTGTAGACATCGAGAATCACATTTAAATTCTATGGAGCGAAACTGGCCCTAGCAGTGAATGATTTCTCTCATCCTTAAAGTACCTGGTGTATGTGGGTCAATTAATAGTTTCCTGTAAGTTTTTGGCTGCAGAGGGAGCCTGAGTGTGATTATCTGAGAATAGAAATACAGTACAGATAATGTGAAGTCTAACTTTAGGCAAAATATAATTAAATATATCATGTAGAAGACACCCACAGTCCTTCCAAAATATCTTAGATGAAAAAAGGTGCAGCACAGGTATATTAATCTACCAATCAGAGTTTGTATAGGCAAAACAATGCAAGGGCTGAATCTGAGATCCCTGATGACATGTCCACAGAATTGATAGACTTAATAGAGAACAGCATGACTGCTGTGCAGGTCCTGCACTTTTATTTCTTGTTAAGAAATCTAATAAAAATAAACCTGGGAAGTTATATTTTTTTAATTTGATCAATATCCAGGTCTTAGAAAGTTTAACTGCTTTTCACTGTCTTTAATGATTCTAATGCTAATGAGCACAAGGATGAAATAACTGGTGCTACTTTGTGAAGAATCAGAGATAAAATGTCAATACCTTTAATGAAAAACAAAGCATCTTGCAATTTCTCACTTATGACATATTTTCAAATAAATGGAAACATTTTTCTTGACATTTTGATTAAAACAGGATGTGATTCTGTGGCCCTCACTAATGATTAACTGTTCTGATGGTAAAGCAGATCTTCTGCTTTTCTGCTAGAGTAACAAATAGGAATTTGGTTTAAGCTTAACAGTAGTAGTGTCAAGAAAAAAAATATTTAGCGTAGACTTTCCTAGGAATTATTATATTGTCATTTCTTACGGACTTAACCAAATTACATTTTTATTTAAACTGAAGACAATGAGAGAACAGAATGATGATGCAAAAGAAGGTTGTTCTGTGCAGAAAATAAACAGTGGAGATTCAAAACAAGTTTTTTTCCTCTCTCTGAGATTATAACTTCAAATGTTCTTTTCAAGAATAGTCGCTAAAAACAGTTCATACAAAAGCATGGATTTTACATTTGAGCCATCCCTTTAAATGACGACTTGTTAAGAGGAAATCTGATGGAAGCACAGTATTATCATGTTGATAACATTAAACTCTATACATGATCATGGAAGACAGAAATTAGATGGTTAGGAATTAATGTTATTTAAATCTTCCTGCACACATTCTTAACATTTTTGCATTTTGCAATGACAGCTTTGGTTTTCAGAAGGAAAACACACAGCAGACAAATGGTTCAGAGCTAGAGTGCTGGAGAAAAACTGCATTAATCAGGGGAAAAGACAGCCTTTATAGAAAGCTCTAGGTTTTGCTACAATTCAAAGGTGTTTTGTTATTGACTCTGCAATATCTAGTTCAAAGGAAAAGGGGTGTCGAGAAAAGAATTCTAATTTCGAAACACCCAAATCATCTACTGCCCACGGCGCTGTGGCCTGCTGTGCGTGTGGCTGCGAGGAGAGCAGCAGCCTGGGGATGCAGCCATGCAACTGCTCATCGTGCCACAGAACACCTGTGATCAGCAGTAAAAGTGCAATCCCTAATCTTACTCTGGATTGGTTTGACCAAGCCATTTTTGGTCCAAGCCAAATAATGTGCTGCCCGGTACTCTCTCAACAAGGGAGCATAGCAATAGTAGATATGAACAACCTTTCTCTGTGGCATCAACTTATGTTCCTATGACATAAAAAATGAAAAGCTAACAAAATGCACTAAAGTAATCAGTCCTGCTCAGGTGGAAACAATGACAGGCAAGTGTTTACATGGATTGCTTGATGACAGACCTGGAAGGAAAACAGTGTAGAGTTCACACTAATGAAGAAAGCAAGACCAAAGGGAAAGTAATTTAGTGAAAATGTTATTGGTGGTTTTAAAAAAAAACCTTGCAGTATCTTGAAATCAAGGAGGAATTTGAGGAGTTATTGGAAACATCTGTATATTCTGGGTCTTATGGGTCTAAGCTTATTTACTTGGAATATTTTTGGAAGCAGTTTGTGTTTGCATTTGTTTTGGGTTTTTTTTGTTTTTTTTTTTTTAGTTTTGAGGTGAATTTTTTGTTGATTTTTGGGGGGCAGGGTTTGGTTTGGTTTTTTTATTTTTATATGAGAATGCAGAATATGCTTTAGCAGGAATGAAGTTGAAAGCACAGTAAGATCCTTAAACACTGTCCTTTTCTTATAGTTATGTTTGGTGGGTTTATAATTTTCTTAAAGATTTACATTTTTAAGTGTAAAGTTCTTTTTGAAGTTGCTTCAAAAAAATATATATGGCCTCATAGAAATTCTGTAATATGTTGTGACATATATGACATCGTTTGCTTTGTCCTTCGATAATATTCTACCAAGGACAGTAAAAATACAAAAAGAAATGCACAGCCCTTCTGCATCACTGCAACAATTAAGCCCAGTGAAGTGGCTGCTAAGAATGCCTTACTTATGCCAGGGGCCAGTTTGCTTCCCAGCAGCCTTAAGAAATTAAGAAGAGAAGGTGACAAAAATGTGGAGAAAAGCATGCATGACTTCAAATGATAGGCCTATCTTTTGGCATTTTATGGTCTACATTGCACCAGCTGACCTCTCCTCAAAAGGAGTCACAGCTCTGGAGAGGGCATGCCAGAGGGGGAGCTCTGTCATTTTTTGAAAGGGTTATTGAAGGCCACTTCAGTAGATGGAAAAATGAATGAGAATTTCAGAACCAGGCTTAATGAGGTGATTTGTGTGACAATTACTCTTAAGAAAATATTTTGGGGGGAAAAAAAAATTCCAGGAGTTTAGTATGATACAATTCCATCATAAAACCGAGCTTTGGAACAGAACTTCTTTCCACAAGTAACAGGATTTATCATTTTAGCTATACATGTTTACAAAACCTATGGGGTGCAAGAATTGCTATTTCTTCTTTTTTCCTTTACATATAAATTTTCACTTGTCTGTGTTGTTCCTTTAACTAGCATACCTGTATCTTTATTATTCAATTCTTTTTTAAAATACCCTAGACAATTTTTTAAAATATTCTATACTTTAATTACAAGTCAGTTTCATGTAAAGATTTTAATGTATGAACTGACATTGGACTTTAAACTGCCAATGGCAATACAAACATTATTCAATGACTAGAGCAAATTATTTTCTACATTTGCTTTAGAAAAAAAATCTAAATTTAACTGACTTCAGTTCTTTTTTCTCCTTCTGAAAGCTACCACGACATGAACTCTTAAAACTGATTAAAGTATCATGGAAAAAGTAGTTTGTATTAAGAGAACTTTAAAATCAGGCCTAATATTTGTGGTGTGTGTAGAAAAATCAAGACATATTAAAGGTAGTGAATTTGACTGGATGTAGGAATAGTGAATATTTATCACATGAGATTTTTAAAATATTACATAAATAGGTTTAACTTATTGCAACTAAAAATAAAACTTTTTGACACAGTGGATAAGGTAACTAAAGACTAAAATAAGACAGCAAATAAAAGACATACCTTAGATTGCAGGAAGGCTGCTATTGGAGGAGCATTTGCATTTTGAATACCAGCGATCAAAGAAGAGCTGAGCACCATCACAGCCATGTTTAGTAGAAATTTAGTATCCATATTTTCTTGAAATGAGAATGCAGAAGGCATTAAGAGTAATTTTTTGTGAAGCAAGCAAACATATTCAGCATAAAGAAAACATCAAATACTCTCCAGTCTGTGATTAGTCACAGATGTGTCAAGAGATGTGACCCTTTCTCCCAGAGATTACTTGGTGCAATAAATAGATGAATTTCCCTTTGAAGCAATTTTGCCATTCTAATTCATTGGGGTGACTTAAAAAAAATGTATTAATTGACTTCTTGATGGCTATAATGAATGAAAGTATTAATCTTGTGAAGTTTAACAAAGGAAAATACTGAGTTTCGCAGCCAAAGAAAAATAGCACCAGGCACTTGTACAGGCTGGGGACTGACTGGCTGGAAAACTGCCTTTCAGAATAAGTAAGTTTTGATGGACAGAAAATTGTGCCTGGGCCAGCTGAGCTCCCTTGCAGTGAAGACCAAGAGCTTTCTGGACTGCATTAGACAGGGCATTGTCAGCAGGTCAGAAGGAGTTGCCTTCATCTCTGGCAAGCACTGGAAAGACAAATCAGGAGTCCTGTGTCCAGTGCTGGTCTCCCCAGTATGAGAAAGACATGGACTTACTCAGAAAAGTCCAGCAAAGGACCACAAAGATTGTTAAGGGCTTGCAGCATCTGTCCTGTTTAGCCTGGAGATAAGAAAGCTCAGGTGAATATTACCCATTTCTGGAGGTACTTGATGGGAGGCTTCTAAAGAAGAGAGAGCCTGATTTGCTTCAGTGGTGGCAGTGAAAGGACAAGAGAAAATTTAAATACAGGAAATTTCACCTATACATAAGATTTTTTTTTTTTAACTTTGAGAGTGGTCAAACACAGTGGGACTGTGGAGTGTCTATTCTTTGAGATATTCACAACCTACTCAGACAAAGCTCTGGGAAATCTGTTTTAGCTGTTCTGAGCATAGGTGTTAAAGGATTCCAGATGTCCACACCAAGCTCAACCACTGAGATTTTGTGATTCCTTGATGAAGTCAAGGGAAAAAGAGGACAAGCACAGAGGTACATTTTTTAACTTGCATTGGTCATTTGGGTTTGTGCTGATTTCTCTGACAAGAGTCATCAAAAATGTAGATATACAAGCTTCAGATAGCTATCCTAGCTCCTATCTGTAAATTACACAGAGAAATGAGCACTTATCAATGTGCTGACCTATCAAATGCTTGTTGGAAAATAATATTGATTGCCCCCTGGATGAGGGCTTTTTTTCCCCTGTCCAGTGACGGCTGTTCAAGGTTGTGTCCAGTTTGTTCCAAGGTATTTAAAAGTCAGGTATCAGGAAAACTATTCAGTTAAGAAAAAATGTTCAAATACATCTACTTTAATAATTTTTTTCATACTAAAAGATATCTAAGGCATGCCCTATTCCAGTATGTAAGGTATTAAAAAATAATAAAAATAACATATTGGAACAACTGAAAGACATTGGTATCTAATGCTTAAAATTCACAGACTGTTGATCTGAGAACTGTTCCATGAAGTTTATATAAAGTCACAATGCACATCCTCCTAATTTAATCAGACATTAAATGCTGGAGTCATTCTGAGCACACCCTAAAAACTGGAGGTGTATTCATTATGCAGATGCAAACATCTGTATTTGTGTGTAAATCCAGGGTCTGAATATTTGAACGTGACAACTGCATGCACTGTGTTACGCTAGAGGGAACAAGAGACAAAGAGGAGCCGTGCAACAGTGGAATTCCCTCAAGGAATGCTCTCTGATTCATCTGTCACATACTGAAGCCTTTTCAGAGGGTGCCAGACCTCTGGAGAGGGGATGCTGGAGGAGGAGTTCAGCCACAGTTTGAAATTATTCAGAGCTTGTTTGTCGCTGCTCAGCTCAATTCTGCTAACCTCGAGTGCCCTCCCCAGTATTCCTGTGGCTCTCACCTGCAACAGTGGATTTTTCTGTCATCTGGCCACTCGTATGTCAGCCACAGCCTGAAGAGTATTTAATATTTTCTTTATGCTGAAGATGCCTGATTAAATGAATCATCAGTATAATACCACTGAATTTAATACCATTTGCATTTAGCCTATTCTACCTTGTAGTCATCAATGTAGACATCTAAAAACATCTAAATAAGAGCCACAGGAGGATTTTTTAATGATCCTGATATCATCCCCATTTTTTGCTCTCTAGAGCAATTAGTCCTGTAAAGAGAATGAAATTTAAAAACCACACCCAGCAACAGTGTTATTCTGACAATCAAGATTGATCTGCAAGCAGAGTAAACAGGAAAGTAATGATAATGTTGAACACCATTAGAAATGAAAGCCTAGAAGAAAAAACTCCAAATCACAATGTGTTTTCCAATTGGAAAATGGCATGTATTTGAAATGATTCAGCTGTTGATTGTAAGCAAAAGAGAGAAAAACCCTTTTGAAAATGTAGCTGAGATGATCAACAGTTGTGTTTAATTCTACCAAGAATAAATTAAATAAGTCAAAAAGATGAAAACATTACATAACTTTTATTATAGTTTGTTTCTGCTTTCAACTACAATGAAATCAGTGCCCTTATTTTAGTATAACCAGTCTCAGACAGCAAGCTCAAGCCAACAGAAGGGGCTCTGTTTCTCAGCTATTATTTTTGGTTGCACTTTGGTTTTTTGTAAAACAGATTTTTCAAATCATTACTGCCATTATTACTAGCTCTTCAGTTTAACTACAAGGCTTAATGCAAGTCTATGCATATACATACACATGCAGGCTGGTGTATATGTATAAAGCATATATATTTGTAATATGTATCATGCAGCTCTTTGGTGGCTTTTTTTTTGTTTATGTGTACCAGGAACAGATATTAATGGGGAAAAAAAAAAGAGAAGGAGGAATATGGGATGGTGGAAGTAATTTCCTTCAAAATTTCACACATTATCAATTGCTGTAACTTACTTGATCTATCTAGACAAAAATCTAGCACTTATATATATATATATATAATTGCAAAAGTAAAAGAATAAAAGAAACAGTATCACTTTATTACAGATTTTTGTAGTAGCCTCTCAGCTAAATTCCTGAACTTCATTTAAGAAAGCCAGTAAAAGATGGGTTAATACAAATTTCATTCAATTTACAAAAATTGCATTATAAGCAATAGTAGGAAACATTGTCATTCCCCTCTCCCTGCCCCTCTGTCTTGGGTAAGACCTATTTTTGAGCTGTTCTCATTCAGAGAACGAGTTGCTCCTTTTGGCTTTGTTCCCAGAGTGCTGCATACTTGGTGGTGTGTGAGGCATTGCCTCCTGGGGAAAAGGGAGGAGGGGGACTGAATCACAGCACTTAATTCTTAATGATTGTTCTGTGTGGTCAAGAGGACACAGAACAGGCAATGCTCTTTATTCTTTACTTACTGTTATAGCTATTGGCAGCCAGCCCTTTTAATTTAGTTATCAATACTCAATGCCCTTAATCTTTTACTTTAAAGCCAGTCCAAAATAAGTACTAGACAAGGAGCATCTGCTGAACAGAAATATTGGTGGATAGATATGATTTAAAGGCAGCACTGCTAAGGGCCTACCCGTGTGAATTCTGAGTAAGGGTTATTTGGTATTCTCTTGACAAATCTTGTTTCTTTTTCAGGATAGTTGCTTTCCTGACAAAATATCTGACAACTAATAGTGTGTGGAAAAATTCATAGGAGTTGCTAACAGATGAGCTTTTCAGATTATCCCATCTGTCTCCCTGTTGATATAGGACACTCACCTAAAGCACATTTTCTATTACTAAATTGAGTTTGGTTTTCAGTATCCTATGAAATGGGATTTCTACATTTCAGAGGTTACTGAATAACTAAAAAAGTATCACTGACTGAGAAGTTTCTCTTTGTATTCCGTGTCTTTGTTTTCTAATCACACCCCAGAGTACTGCATACTATAATCCCCTTCTTTTCTAAGGAGTGGTACTATATCAAGCTGATACTGTTCTTCCTTTCCATCACTTGTCCGTGGTTATTTGAGCACTGAGTTCTTTGGAATATTTAAGTGGTTTAATAAGTAAAAATTGAAGTATTTATTCCTAATTCTTTTTTTCTCTGAAGAACTCCTTCCCATTTTCCAATCTGTTTCTAAGAATGTGGTTCCTTCATTTGAATGAAGTATTCAAAATAAAGTGGCTTCATATGACAAGACAACAATCATCTTTCTTTACAGTGATTTACCTGCTAGATTGTAAAAGCTAGTGCTGTGGGAGTTCACTTGGTTGATAACGAACCCAAGGCTTGGCTCATTTGTAGAACATGTGCACTGTAGAATAATGTTTAACCAACCACTTTAATATATGGGCATAATAGAAAGTAGATGAACATTATTTAATTCATAGTTCTAATTTTATCCTGGTCCTCTGCAGGGGCATGTAGGGATCAGCTCGGTTCATCTGCTGAAGATGTCCATTTCAGAGGGGCTTAAATAGCTCTTTGGATCCATTGATCACATGGCTTTGCTCCAGTTGTCCATGCACAGATGTCAGATTTATAAGTGATGTTTCAGGTATTCCTGCCTACTCTCCAGCCTCTTCTTCAGAAGAGTGTCCCTGAAGTCCTCTGTGATATCTACCAGTCCCATGAGGTTGTCTCTGATACTCTAAAAAGGCATTTTAAATTGGAAGGCATTTTAAATGAGAAGGCAATGCTGTGTTTAGACAACTGACTGAAACTACAGTATTTTATTGACAAGACTGAGGTCTCGGATATGTAAGTCACATGTAGATACATAAACTGGTGTCTCAAACATGTGAGATAAATCTCATTGACCTCAATGTCTGTATCTGAATGAGAAGAATCTCATCTCCAGATCAGGTGATATTTTGCTTTCTGAACTCAAATATCCAGTAGATATAAGTAGAACAAGGGATGTTTAGAAGAGAAGGGTTTATCACCTCAGTTACCTTTTTTTGCCTTGTTTTCCATGATCAAAATTTGCAAGTAAAAAGTGGTTTTGTACATTGTGTTATTATTACAGGTACTATGTTTTGTTCTCTTGCTTGCTTATTTTGTAAAAAACTACTCTGTAGGCAAGGTCAAACATGACTACTGTGCCAGTTTAAAAGTATAATCTGTCATAAACTGGGATGTAATAATTCTCCCATTGTTCCCCCTTTGTTCTTGTCAAAAATCACATCTTCACACTGAATGAGTTTCTCTAGTAGATAAAAGCCATGCTTTTTACAGCAATTCCAATAGCAGTATTGCAAATTATTTTTCTCTGACTTCTACCAGTATATTTATTTATTTGTCCATTTCTTTTCTGACGACCAATTTCTTTTTCCCTTGGTAAGTTCAGTACTGTCAATTTGGAGCCATAAAGCACTTAATAGCAGCTTCACTCAACATTTACGATAATCAGAAAAACAGTATCCACCACACCAAAGGGAAATTTAGGGATTCCCATTAAAATTCTTGTTTTTCTTTAAAAGCTCTATAACATATATTTTGCATTCCTGCTGGACTGCAAACTGAAGAAGAAAACACCAGTTTGCTATTAGATCATCTGTGAAAAGTTATCTCCAAACCACAAAGGTTAGGAAAAAATTCAATGAATGTGTGGTTCTACAGAACCTGATTGTTCTCTCATGAGAACTTTTTTTAATTTCCATGGTTCATTTGAATTTTCAAATATCTTGTCTGGATTTTTTGCCTTTGAATCCAGGCCATTAACAGTGACTCCAGCATCTTTGGGAGTACTTTAGCCGTGAATTGAATCTTATGCCCTGTTTCACACACTTCTGCACTCCACAGTGTAGCTAGTCTGTCCCAGCTGATTAACTGGTGATGAAGGATGGAGTTCAAGGAAAGATGTATTTAAAATATTGTGCAAAATGTCATTTTAACACATGCTTCCCATTGTAGTCTTCAACTGACTTAAAAGAGGTCTTTATGTTTAGCATATTTAAACTGCATAAGGATGTATCAGACAGCTAGCTGCATCATGTGATAAAGAAAATACTGGTGTTTGCAGATAGATATAAAGATTAACAACTAAGTTGTGCTTCAATTTGTGTTCACTGATTCTTTTCCCAGAGTTAACACTTTTTTTTCTACATTTCTGTTTTAAATGTCACAAGTATCAAATATGACCTCCAGCAGAACTTCTTTGGCAGACTGTCATTAGCTGTTAGTCCCTCTTCAGAGAGGGGCAGCTAACTAGGCCTGTGAGTGTCACCAAACAATTCTTTTTCAAGAAAGATTCTTTATATGATGTTTGTTCAAGTTTATTTTTTCTATTCAGTATTTATGTAAGTTATAATAATCATGGATGGCTTCTGTAAATACCATACTGACAAAATCAGTTTTAAACTGAGTATCTGCACTGATTTTCCCCCTAAAGAATTTTTAAAATTTTGCCTACTACCCTTTTTAGAGAATGAAAATGTACAGTTAGTCTAAAACTTTCTCATAGACACAGCTCTTTTTGTCTTTCCTGCTTATATACCTTTGTGAATCTTCTGCAGCAGAAAAGTGAAAGAAATAATGATAGCACACCCAAGAGAAGCTGAGAGAAGCTATTTTTTTACAGATACACAAACATTTTCTTAGGAAAATGTTTCTTAAAACGGTTTAAATTTTTTAAAAGTATCCATTAACGAGAAAGGATGTCAGTCACCATAAAGTGTAATGGGGTTGTGACCTGTCAGCTTCAGTCTCTGTTGCCTCGGTTGCTCTGATTGAAAGAACTTATGGCTAATGCTGCAGCCATCCATGCTTTGGGAATCTCAGGGCTACCACAGACAGAGCTTGTAAATAACTGCTTCAGAGGCTGACATTTATCGCAAGCAGAAATCAGTGGGCATTCTGCAGCTGGGTCTGCAGCTCCGTGTGGCTTGACCGCCCTCTAGTTAGGAGCTGACTTCTTCCCCTTTATAGAAAACCCACAGTCCCAGGAATTCTGGCAAATATATCATGATCAAACCATCAAAAATCCTCCTCCCCAAATGACTACTTTCCCGCCTGTGACAGACTTTCTCATCACAGCGTCCACTTCAAAATTTTCGGCTCTAAACAGCCGACAGTGAACAGCTCCTTTTTTAATGCAGTTCAAATAATAGTGATTGTAAACGTAAGTGTTTCTAAGAAAAGTGCTCGTTAAAGTCTGAGACATATTTTAAATTAGATAGCCCTTTCTTTAGCAGCAGCAAAAATCAGTATGGTTTGAAGCAGTTAGTATTTAATGTGCTTGTTCACTATGTTAATTTTCCCCAAGTCAATTTTTAAAGCTAAAATAATCTCTCTTTGGCTTTGTATAGCCAGCATTATAACCATAGTAATTTTTAAATAAAGCTCCCTTATTGTCTATGTGTATGTGAAGTAGGTGGTATTACACAAAAAGCATGGGCTACATTAGCTTGATACAAATGCATATTTAAGAGCTTAACAAGCCTGCAAGAAAAATAATGGTCTTGATAAACATTAGTATGGCTCACTTGTAAGCCTTTTTGTTTAGTTGCATTTTCCTACTTGCACATTCAAAGGAGTGATGAAATGCACTGAGTAAATAAATAAAGCCTATTATAATGTCCCAATAGAAGGGAAAAGTTGATTTTAGGTACACTAACAAGTACAAAAACTCTCGAATTATTAGATTTGCTGTGAATTAAAACATACAATGCCTATTAAAAAAATGTGGGAAATTCTGTTAAGCAAGTTAAGATCTGGTATGCTACATCAATACATCTATACTTATATAGGAAGCATTTCTCTAAACATCCTAACTATATTGCTGATTATGAAATGTAGAGTCCTACTGAGTATTCATAATTTTGTCTGGACTTGTGTTATAGTCAGTAATTGAATAGCACAGTGATGGGCTTATTATAAGTGTGAGAAAGTGCTAAGCAAAACAGAAATTATAATGAAATTTGAGATGTCAGTGACAATTAGCTGTGTTATGAATATTCATTTCATATTCATTCTGGATAGTGCCATTTTTCACTATCTTTAATAACTGAATAGTGTTTCAAGAAATGGAGATATAAATAATAGTCATATGATAATTAACATGGTTTTTCTGAGTGTTGTAGCACTTGTCAAGTGCCACGTGGGCGGGAGCAATGACTAGAAAGTTAATTTTCAGGCATGGCCAGTTTGGTGTGTTTAGCAGAACCATTTGACTTTCTTGCAGAATTGTTAATTTACAGGAAGATAAAAATCTGCTTGTGTGTGGTTTTACTTGGGCTGAAGTCTCATTAGAAAGACTGAGTGCTACTAGAATTACAGAAATCTAAATCAAGACCCCACATGAGAAGTGGAAAGGAATGGAGTTACAGTGAAGCAATGTCCCCAAATAACAGTCACCTCTAACTAATGCTGGGAAATGTGATTCAGTCTCCTGCTTTCAGACTATTGTACCTATGCTGGTACAAGCATATTGACAGAAAACTGGGTATGTGCTTAAACACTCTTTTTTTCAACCAGGATGAAGGGATCCATGAAAATGAAAGGGGAAGTATTCACTGTGCAAAATGTAGTCTTTGGATATGAGGTTTTAATCTATTTTGAATACTTCTTAACATTACCACTGTTCTGCTAGTATCCCCTACAAAGGTATGATCTTCCAATGTTGTCCTTAAAAGCACTCGTGCTCTCATACTAATGAAATGCACTGAGTCTTTCATTCAGTACCAATATGTGAAGCCACAATGTTCATGGAATAAAAATGGGGTCTTCCCTGAGTCTGACTGAATTTTTTGAAAAGAATGCCATGGTTTCCAAAGAAAAATTATTTAGCTGAAACCACAAAGACCCTCAGAAAGAGCATAATAGAAATTTTCCTTTTAGATTACAAAGCAATGCAAAAGAGCAGAACATTTGTTAAATTAGTTCTAGAGGACCTCCTTTGTGTAAGCCTAGTATGAAAATAAGATAAATGTATTACTGCCACTCCTTCTGCATCTCACAGGCACCCGTCTTTTATTTAGTACTCAGCTTCATCTGGCATGTAGGGAATGCAGGGAATTGGAAACAGCTTTGAAATTACTTTGTTACAGAATGGCTAGTAAAGAGCTGATAATTCATATGTGTTAGTTGATTATTTCCACAGTCTTTATTAATTAAAACTCAGACTTGTATTTTATAGTTTATTCAAGTGTATCAGTTTTCATTGGTTGAAAAAGAAAAATAAATTTTTAAAAAAAAGATAACTGTGGGGAGAACACACCTGCTTTAGAAACATGTTCTTGCTTTGCAGTGGGGAAAAAAAAATGGAAAGTGTAATGGAAGTGAAACTGCACCTGGTTGTGAGAGAACAGTGTTAAGTAGAGCTCCTTCAATACTGCTCTGGGCAGCCCAGGATGCTTCACTGCCCTGGAGTATTCCAGAACCTTGTCTGTGAGGCAGATGCCTCAAAGGAACTTACTTGTCCTGAAAGAGTTTTATGCCACCACACTCTTGAGAGTAAATATGCAAAATCTTGTCAGTGTGTATCTTGGGAAAATCATGTGCAGCAGATTTTGTTTTCCTGGCTAGAGCTTCTGACCACAACCAACTCATAAAGAATGTGTTCCCTCAGAATATGGAAATTGTGTTTCTTCCACCAATGAAACAACAAAGCTGATTTGACTACAAAATTTGATTTTTTAAAGTAGTGAGAACGTTATGCAAAATATCAGCTGTAGAAAATAGACTTGGATTGCATGATCATAAGGCAGTTGATGGTCATTTAAGTAGAAGAGTAAAGAGAGGCATGCAATGAAGGGTATCAGTTTTGAAGAGGCAAGCTAAGATAAATAAAATTTATTAGTTACTCATACAGGCAGCAGAACTCAGATAAATATTTGACTTGGATGTGAAAGAGGCCTGGAAGTCCTTTGTCTTGCATGTCCAGAAATGTTCCTGCACATGTATCCCATGCAGAGAGCTAGAAGACATTGCAAAGAAGCTCAAAACTGGATAAATAACCAATATAAATGAAACATTAAGATTAAACATGGAAACTGCAAGGGATGTAAAACCATACTTCTTGTAGAATAAAATGAAGATTTCCAGAAGGCAAACTGAAATGAAACTTTTATGGGGCATTAAGTTTGACAATGTGCTTATTGACCATGCAATTACAAAATTAAATAAGGAAAAGGGAAAAAAACCCACCCATTTCTAGGGACATTTAAAGTACTACAACTGTTGCCCTAAAATTAAATTACTTTGGCCTTGATTTCAGTACAAGTAATGCAGAATAGCAATGGTAATCTGTCTCAAAGTTTCAGTGTCCAGACAGAAAGTTTTATGTGCCCAAATTGTTCTGTTTGAGAGATGAAGTTAAACTCTAGTGGGCACTATATCCTTATTAGAATCACTAGTGGCTAATCAATCCAAGAGCATTTTGGAAGACACTAAGGAAAGAATTTAGAAGTCTAACTCCTGCTTTCAATTATACCCTCATAAACACA
This sequence comes from Dicaeum eximium, assembly GCA_013396995.1. Taxonomy (NCBI): domain Eukaryota; kingdom Metazoa; phylum Chordata; class Aves; order Passeriformes; family Dicaeidae; genus Dicaeum; species Dicaeum eximium. The sequence continues at coordinate 13,069 of VWZP01007629.1, read as the reverse complement.
TTGTGAAATGTTTCCATCCTTTATTATTTGGTTTAAACTACTTAGCTAATTTTCTTTATATGTATCCATTTCTAATTGTAATAACTCTTATTTCCCAGTTTGCTAGTTGTCTTTTCCCAAGGCTAAAACAAATATTATTTTAATCTAACTGATCTGACCCAAAGCCTTACCACAGCATTTGTCTTTTGTTTTTGTTTTTTTTTTCTTTTAACCCAAAGTTAATAGACTTATTATAATAGTTTCCTCTAACTCCTCAGGAGTATACTCAGTTTTTAAGCTTTTTCTTTTTTGTTATTAACTCTATCACTTCTGCATTAGACATTCCAACAAATATGAGTAATGAAAAGTTAAATGGTACTGGCCCCTGGAAGCAGCAGAAGAACTACGTACTAGAGTAAAGAAGCAATAATGCCATTGCACAAGACACAAAAGAAACTTCATCTAGAATCCTAAGTTTAGTTATACTCACCATTCAACGTTATTTCAAAGTGGAACATGTAAAGAAAGAGGTTACTATAATAATCAGATTAAAGCACTTTTGTAAAATAAGCTGACATTTTTCTTTTTTGAAAAACAAAACCCCAAAACAAAAGCAAACAAAAAAAACCAAAAATAGAAGAGACTTTGTGGCCCTGTCTAGAAAACAACTCTGTGAAGTTTGGTGATTGCACAATAGACATAGGCTAGAAAGTAAACACCAAGGGGAATGAATTGTTTATAGTGGCACATGATCAACTGGATAATAGTAGTGGCCATGGACAATTGAGGTCTTAAAATTAAAATGTTTCTGATTAATAATGGAAGCAGGCTTTGGATTAGCCTCTTAATAAGAGAATTAAGCTAAGATAGTATAATGAATTTTAATATATAGTGTGATTGGTGGTATTGCTGTATGATAGGGATGAAATTGATATAATCAGGGGTGTGGTGGACTGTGCTGTATTCTTTTATTCTTTTTAAAGGGTACAATTTGTGTTGCTTAAACACTGGCCTTTCTCATTGCTTGTACTGGGTAAAAATGTTGTGTGGTTTTGTTTGTTTTGCTTTGTTTTTTAATTTGCTAGTCAAATTGAAAAATAGATCAAAATGCAGAGACAACTGGAACAGAATAATAATTTTATTGTCATTGTATTATTCTTATTTGAGGGGGAAGTGAAATGTTTTACTTGGTGTTTTTGTTTTGAAGTGTGATGTAAATCTAGTCAAGAAATCCAGATTACCTATCCTAATATTTTTGGTCTCTTCTGGATTGTATTTCTGAGTAAGATTCGTTAAAAAATCGCATAAATCCACTGCTGACCATAGCCTTAGATCCTTTTTTGGCACTCAGTGTTTCTAAAAATATTAAATACAAAATTTGTGCACATTCAGAGCTCTACAAAATCAGGGATGAAATTGTGTCTTGTGTCTGCCCCTTGACTGAATGCTCAAGAAAGCAGGAGGAGTTCCTTGTACCCTTTTGTCTGATTCACTGCAAGCCCATGCAAAGCCAGATGCAATCTAGCCCAGATTTATCATCTGTCCTTCATGTACCAGGGGGCAATACTAGCAAAGAATAACAGATGTAGCCTTGTGGATAGTATCAAGTGGGAAATAACTCTGAGAAATGTTTTGCATTTAACTAAAACGTTAAAAGCATCAGTTGAATGACTGTCATGCAGAAGGTCATTCAATCCTTGGAGAAAGAAGGGAAAATGTCCTATCCTGTGTCTGGAGATAGCTGAGGTACAGATGGTACTTAAAGCAAGCTCTCTGACCTAGAGCTCAAAGTCTAGATTCAGCCTGACTCCCAGACCTAAATATTTTCTATTCAGTCTAGTAAGGCTGTGTAACTTGCAAGATGGTATGTATGTATGTTAGGATCCAGGAGAGCCCTATATGAGACATTTCCACAGACAGTGCACGCCAAGTAGCTTTCTTCCTATGCATATCTAATAAATCCAGTTGTCTAGAAGTTGAAAATTATTCTTATATGCCAGAATGTATTTTATATTATCTGGATACATGTGGGAAATGGAGGGCTTACAGATTTTTTCAAGCCTGTGAGGACGTTTTAAAGACAGAGCAAAATTATGGTTGTGCATTAAGAGAAATATTAAGCTTTTCTTCAATTTCATCTGATATTCTATGAATTGGGAAAAAGGTCTGGTGGTGGTTCAGCTGACAGTGACAGGTATCCCTAGCACCCTACTGTGTCAGAAGGGCATAATGAGGAGCAATTGGTACAACAGCAAGGGAGAGAGGAGGTTGAGGGAGTGGCTGCATAGTGCTTATTTTCCAGCTGGGCTTAAACTACGGCAGGCTGATAGAGGGAAACAGCACCATGAAAACTCTGCCCATGGAGGAAGCTCAGGTGTACTGTCTGCAGGAGCAGTGAATCAGGTGCCATACCAGAAATGTCAGCCTGAAAAGTTACAGTACAAAATGCAGCAGAGCCAAAGCTCAGGAGGTTGCCTTTGAGCAGTGTAAGAACAGCAACAACAAAGCTGCATGGTCAAAATCTCAGTGCTGTACACAGGGACCTGTACACTTAACAGCTGACGCTGTCAGGCTGGCAAGGCAGAAATCACAAATGGTCATTGCAGTAATCAAATTTCCACATGACTAGGCACAACCACAGTATTCTGTACCAATATTCCTAGAAAAGTCATGACTTGAGCTTCGAAAAAAAACCCCTCTGTTCTTTTCTTGGTACTCTGTTTATATCATCTCCTAATTTTTCTGTGTTTACAAGATTAGTGTTCTTTTTATCTGCTCACTTTGATAATAGCACCTTACAGTTTGTATTACAGAAAGCTGATGCTATTAAAATTTGCATTATTTTGCATATTCAGCTCTAGTTTATTTCTTTCACAATTTTGTTTTCATATTGTGTTTCTACACCTTCTATGTGCAACTGTGAAGATTTTGGTATTTTTTAATTTAAGTGTATATGACCTTTCCAGAAAAATTATAATCCAGTCAAAATGGTTAATATTTCCTTAAGAGATATTCCAGTATGCAAAATTCCAAAACAGACTGATAAAAAGAAAATTCACCAGAAAACTTTTTTTCTTTTTTTTTACAATACACATGTTTTTCTGTATTGACAATTTGCCAAGACTGTTTTGAAAATAGTGGACTAAAACTAGTAATTAATGGAGTATGCACTAGACAGCTTGCATTTTTCCAATTAGAAAAATAATCTGACCAAGTCAGAAAGAGCAATGCAGAATGCAGGGAGAAAAGAAAAGCCAAGAAAAGTGTTAAAAGGTTCATTATGAAGAATAAAGATTGTTAAGATACTTTTACCGCAAATTCTAATGCTTTTATAGAAACTGCGTTGCACTGAGATTTTTCTCTTACTTTAGGTCATGATATCATAAAAAAGCAAAGAACATTCCATGGAAAAAGCTATTTAATTGTTAAAATAAATGATAAATTTAATACTGAATAATATAAAAGTCATAATTTGGTAGAGATAAATTGGTTATGTAAATATAATACTGTTTAAAATTTAGTTTTGAATGGAGCATCTCACATTCAAAGGAAAGAAGAAATTGTCCATCAAATTGTGTGCGCTTATGCAACAGACATTTTGATAACTCTTCCTTTCTCCTTACTTTATGTGCACTGAAATAGTGATGAGAGATAATAAAATTTCAATAATTAAGACTGCAGTAAAAAAGTAAGAAGGAACTCTCTGGCCAGCAACCTGCACAGCTGGAGGAAATCTGTCAAAAGGCTCCATGGCAGCTGTCTTTTCTCGTTATAGCACTGTTTACTCAAAGCACCAGTGAAATGACAGGGCCACCATTTTATAACCCAGGACCTGGAGCGTGGAAATGAAAGTTCTTTTCTTCTCCTTCGTATCCATCATCTGGGATGGGGAGACAGAGAGACATGGAAATGTTGACCTGTCTTTCCTACCCACCACCTCCAATGAGAGCTATAGGAACAATACAGGTCTTTACATTTTTAGCTTGATTAAAGACAGATCTTAAGGTACCACTGAGGGACCACAGCCCCCATTTCTTACCATGGCTAACCTGTGTTCTTTGCAGAAGCCCTTTTGGTACTGATGATATAGACCCAAATATAATCAACCACACATGTCCATACAATGCATTACCCACAGGACTGGAAACAAAAGTACTGAAGCTCTTTTCCAGCTTCAGATGCCTTGCGGCGTCAGTGGAAGAGCCATTTTTTCAGCAGTCCCTGTGAGATATCTCCCTTCCTGCTTAGAGGTTGGTTGGTGCTGTGCCATCACAATGCTGAGCCAGAAGCATGTTGTTTGCTGTGACTGAGTGAATTTTGGCTATTAGCTCATCCTCTGCCACAGCTGAAGTGAAGCAGAGAAAAAAAGGACAAAGTCTGTGTATGAGGTGTGCATCCAAATCTGTGTTGCTATTCCATGACAAGGCATATGCCATGAAATTCTGTTTCCTAAATGACAAAGGAAGGTGAAAGGGAAGGACAAAAAGAAGAAGGGCCAGAGGCAGAGCACTTCATCCCTCAATACTCTTCCAGGCTGGGGGGCTGGTCATCATTATTTTCTGTGCTGCTCCCTCACAGCTGTGCTGCCAATCCTCAAAGTTAGATTTGATTAACAGGAGCTCATTATCTCAGGCATAATTCCTCTCAGTGGGGTGAGTTACCCAGAGAAGCAGTGCATGTTAAAGCATCTGGTTCTACACTACAAGACTGAGTATAGGATAAAAGTGAATACATATTTTTTGAAAAGCTGGCTGTGTGTCAGGCATCCATAAAAGTCAAGCCCACTTTTGAATGAATGCCATTATGGCAGCTACAAAACAAAAATCCCCCTCCTGAACTATCTTTAGAGCATGGTAAATCCTGAAAATCATTGCACCTGTGCTAGAAGGTGCTGCCAACGTGTGATGTCATCAGTCTCCTTGGAGTCTATGTGCAATTCAGGGTTGCCCAATTACCTCAGGAACTCTACCCTCTGTTGGTCAAAGCAGCATTTCTCCTGATCAGCACAGCCAGCGCTGCTGCAAGTCATTGAAAATGCTGTTAATAAATGCTGTGCACCTCTCAAGAGGTGCAGAACACCAGGAAGTCATACAGGTATACCATAGCACAGCTATAAAGAATGTCCCTAAGAACAGCATTTACAGAATACTGGAATTTTGAGAGACAGAATGGCATCAGAGGATGCTCATAGTGGCCCCTTATAGATCCACCACAGAGGGCAGAGGAACCCACTGCAGGTGTTCAGAGCACTTCAGAGTAAGAGACAAGGAGTGCTGGTTCTTCACTCTGATGTCCTTCTGCTTTCTGTAATCCATGCAGAGGCAGAGACTCCCATGCTTCTTTGTGAAAAAACACCATATGGAAGCCCCCAACAGGGGAGTTGGAGCAGAAGTTGAACCAGTACACCAGATTGTTCTTGAGGTACTCCTCAAGAGCTTCTGACTCAGATTCTGACCAAGCAGAGGGGCTCCCAGAGAGCACCTTCTTCTGAGTGGGGGGAGTCACAGGTGACAGTCTCTCATACCATCAGAACGGCGAAAGGTGTTTTTCTGTTAGACATGTGAAAAGCAGCACTTCTGTAATTCCTAACATGATTATAGCACACAGTCTGTGTCTGCATGTAGCTTACCAAAGCTTACCAAAGCTTACCAGCTTACCAAAATGTCTTCTTCAAATTAGAAGCATATTCGAGTGATGAAAGTGCTTGTTACTTGGGTAAATCCACTACTTCGAGTACATTAAAAATGCTAAATCTAGATATGCACATTAAATCCTTTCAAAAACATTCTAATATTGCCATAAAGAAACCTGAGTGGCCTTGTTGGAATGCCACATACTATATACAGTAGATATATGTAACCTATAGAAATGAGTATATCACCTCAAATATAAATGCAATCTGAATGAAATGCAGGAAAAAAACAGTAGTGAAATGATACAGAAATGTAACAGAGGCATGCTAATATAATAATATTTTACCTCCTTGGTCAGCATACCTAATATACCTCCCAGAAAATCCTTATTTATGATGTACAATACAGACTGGAAATAACCATGTATAAAAACGTCATCTTGAAAAGTACCATTGAGCTGGAACACCAAATGCACTCATTGTAATATCTGACACCCACAGCAGTCATTACAACCTATCATGACCATGTTGCATGTGCTTTTCAGTCTTCCTGGCAGCTTGTTCTGTTTGAGGGGTGATTTGGAAAGGGAGATTTTCTGAAAAAGACAAAGACAAATTGCTCCAATGATGGCCAGGGGAAAAAAATGGAAATGCAGGAATATGATGACAAATATGATGTTTGGCTTTGCTTCAGTCACTTCAATGCAACAGTATGTAGCATGCTCAGAACTGCCAGCTTCTGTAAGAATGGAGCTTTCAGCATTGCCACAGTATTTAAAAACAAGACATCTGACAGCAAACAAAACAAACAAAAAAACCTCAATATTTTTCATTTTTTGTGGAACAACAAGATTTGATTACTTAAACTGGCACTGGCAACACAAATGTGCTTCAGGTATTTTCTTTGGTGTGTCTATATATGGCATTCATGTAAGGTATGTGCTATTCCAGTTTATCCTGTCTCACACTGTAGAATGGTGTCTAAATTTTTACAGCCTGAAGCAGCAGCTGAATTGAAAACAATTTCTTTTTTAAAGAACAATGTTTTGTAGCATAGAAGGAAAATATAGTTGATCTCATAAGCATGGAAACTAGTTATGTAGCAGTTCAACTCAGTGAGTAAATTTAGAGCCAAAGTTCTCATTTAAAGTTTCTTTTGAAATATGTTTCCTTTTTTGGAAAAAGCTGCAAGTGAAATATTTCAACTAACTAGCAAAAATTACTGTCTTTAGGTGATATGACAGTAAACTCTTCTGTAGATATATACTACTACTCAAATAGTGGCACATATGAATAGTAACCTGATTACATGTATTAAAAAGCATCTCTTCCAGAGGTAATACCAAGGCTTTGTGCTAAGCAAATTGAAAGAAGCATTGAAATGGTCACTCATATTCCTATTTCACAGTATTAATTCCTTGTAGTAAGACTAGTAATGAACTTCACTAAAGGTTATGTGATATATTCTTAACTGAATTTATTGCTTTGTCATGACAAGAGTTCTTTCCAATAGAAATGTCTTTTTTGAATGTAAAGATAACACAAAGATTTTTAAGGGAAGAAATGTTCATTTTCATGCTTGGTCAGCCATGTTGCCTTGCTTTTTGCTGCTTGTATTCATCTGGTGTGTTTACCCAGATATCTTGGTCATGTTGACTGAACAAATACTCTGAAGTGCAGTGTGCTGTACAGCAAAACTGTAGTAGCCGTCAAATACTTGGAAATTAGTTTTCTTTAGAGCAAGGAAACTATGGGCTTCTCTTAGCTCAACCTATAGTGAGGGAACTGAAGAGCCATCAGGAAAACAGAATGAACTCATTAATCTGAGGGAGCTTCAGAGGCAACGGTGAGATATGTTTTAACTCTTGATCTCCATACTGGAAAGAGGTTATTCACTAATCCTTTCTTTCCAGGTGCTGTGGAAAGTGCAGTACAGGTTGAGCCATTGCAAAAATAGCTGACAAGCTTGACCTATGATAAGAAAAGAGATTCAAAGTTCTTTAGCCAGGAGCTGGATATGCTTAGTCTGTCTCTGAAGAAAGATTTTCCTGCTTAAGCTGTAAACATTTTATCTAGTTTTATCCACTGTAAATCAAAATGTGCTCAGTGCCAGCCAGGAAAGTGAAGTATTGTTAGCTCATTAAATAAAAAGGGCTGAAGGCCAACACTTCTTTTCATCATTAAACTTTATTTGGAACATGTTGCATAGATGGTGGATGACTTGTGAATCCTCTTTAAAATTACAAATTACCTTTTTGAACCTTGGTATCAGCTGTAACTTTTTCTATTAATACAAAAAAACCCCACAGATTAATATAAAAATAATCCAAAATTATCAGCAACTGTTGTTTCAGCTCTTGTACACAGAAGACATGAGATATTACTTGTCTCCAAAACTCTCAATTTCAAATCTGTGGGAAGCAATATGTCAGATAAAGAAAAGCTTAGTAGAGTTCAGTTAATATTAGTTAAGTAATGATTATATTATGAAACCCATAGTAGTCTCCATATAGCTGGCTGGTCCCTGAGAAGATGAGAAACACAGTCCTCATGGAAAAAGCATTGTTTGAAATCATGTGATAAATACTTCAAATATAGTAAAACCTTCTGCTTAAGGTTATGGTTCTTAGCCCAATTCAAATATGGCAGACCTACAGACCTGATAAAATGGTCTACTTTGAGTCCTGTATATTTAAAGTCTCTATAGAAAGCAATCATTATATTTTGCGTATGTTAAAGCACCAAGACAAACAACTTCTAATCACTAAGCTTTCCTATCATATTAGATCTAGTCATTAGCCTCGTATTTATCTTTCTCAGGACTTACTGTGAAATTGTACCTGATTCAGTACAGCTATACATTGCCCTTGAAAAGTAGGCTCTTCTAGGCCTGGCTGGAAATTCATGTCCATCTTTTGCAACTGCAATTGTGTGCATAAATCAGTTGAGCTCACTACTCTGACATAAAGTCTTCTTTTCCTTTTTTTTTGATGAGTTAATTTTCTATCAGATCATTGAACTGTTCCACTTCCTTCTTTGATTGCAACATAATTAGATTTGAAACAAGTGAATAAGCAACTGGGTATTGTGCAAGAAAGCTGGAGAAGAATTGAATAGACTAAGCGTGAACTAGGGCATAGTGTGTGCATATGGCACACCTTTATTTCTGTATCTGGAACGTTTACTAATCAAAGTGAAAGAGTAAGCAGATTAACACTGGTTTTACTATTGCAATCAATTGCCCTGTTTCGTCCTTTTGTTTTATTTTACATGTGCCGTCTTTTGTCTGAAGATGGTGAGGGATCACTCTCTTCAAATTATAGTAACAAGGTAAAATACTATAACAAACCTTTACCATACCCTTAATCTATTTGGATTACCTTTCATTTACACTGAAAACCAAACTACATTATAGAAATACAAAAATAATGTTTCTTTTACATAATCCCATAGAAATCCTACTGGCAACATCTACCCTGCGCAGCAAAGTTCAATGTTATTTTCCATCGTGTTACTAGTTTGTCTCAAAAATGTCCTAGGTTTCACCCTATCCATTTCACTGGTCACAAGTAGTACAAACTTTGCTGGCCTTGTTCCATGCCAAAAATCATGCATGATTTCCATTCACATAAACCACTTTCTGGTGAATCAGCCTCATGATGACTTTGACTACGTGACAATATTGTGTTTTAACCTGGATTTACCAGCCAGCTATTTGTCAGAAAGGAAAATAATAATATGGGTGATATTATTACTATCATCATCAACAACAACAACAAGAACAACAATAATAATAATAACAACCATTCTCACCAGACTTCCTTTTAAGAACTGATGGTTAGGAGCCAAGCAGATGTGCCAGTTCTCACAGTAGAGATATTAGTTTTGAGCCAACTAGAACCATCACTATGTCCATATGTTTGGACTATTAAATGAATAAATGTTACCATGTCTATCACTGGTTTCAGATGTTTTAATCCTGTATTTCCATAATAAACTAATCAGATTTAACAACTTGTTTAAGACTGGGGATAGGGAAAGTGCTTTCATTTCCAGTCATAGTTTTACCCAGTTCCCTCCTTTTGTTGATGTCAATTTCCATAGTGGGGACAAGTATAAAAATGTTAATGCTTTGTTTCAGTCTTCTCAGAATGGTAACTATCTTGGCACAAAATTATTATGATTTGCACCAATCAGAAGATATTGGAAGGATTTAGTACAGGATCTCAAGAGCAAGCAGAGACTGCACTTTCAAAGTTCAGGTCCCTGAAAAGGAAGATATGGCAACGAAGATGATCGTGTACTGACAACATTCACATAGTAGCTATTTGTGAGCTAGTAGCAGTCCTGTTTTAAATTATATTTTTGCATATAAAATCATTAATCCGTACCTTCCAAATGGGAATTTAAACTATATTTTCTAGTATTATAAATCTGCAGCTTTGAAATTCATTAAATACATTTTTAATTATTTAAAATACTATAATATGGACAGTATCAAGTAATGCAAAGGATCAATTAACTAGTTTAATTTTCTTTCATTTCTTTAAAACTTGTCTCAGGGTGGCATTACACGCTACATATAGTGTGGCTTTCCATTTTTATGTATCCTCTTGCAGTGTCATCTATTTTGGTCTAAACAAAGGTTAGGAATACATAATTGCTGCTGAAGATATATACATACCTTCATTTTAAATTTCTCAGTTATTTTGTTGCATACTATTATAAGTAATAAAGAGATTTTCTTGACTTGTTTTTCAACACACAAGACTAAGGAAAAATAATGGTTTTATCATCTTAGGAAAAAAACAAGAGTAGTAACAATATTTATAAATATATTAAAGGACAAAAATGTTTGGAAAAGATTTATTAAAATATATTTCCCTTGGGAAATATATCAGCTTGCATGATTAATTTACAGTGTCTTAAGGATTCACTGAAACCCATCTTAAACTTCCTTATGTGATCAATTCTGTTTTACTGCTGTGAGATTTTTGCAATAAAGCAAATAAATGGTTGATTTGTCTCACTGTTCCACTTGTGTGACAAAGCATGAGAGAAGCAATGAAGAGAGATTAAATCAACTGATGTACAGAAAATAATTTATTATATGCTAATGTTGTTTAGATTTGTGAAGATAGTTTAGATTTTTTTAGTGTTTTCTTAACATATCAGGAACACTGAAAAAGTTATTTAAAAATTATTTTTGCATTCAAGCTTGAATATTATGTGTATATATAGTTCCAATGCTTTAGAAAGTTCAAAAATTCTGCCTTTTGAATAGAAATTGGAGTTTTCAGTTTAAGCCATGTGGAATACAAATAAATTATAATCTTCACAAGTGTTGTTCAAAGTGCCTGAAAATGTCATGGTGATACCATCACTAAGAATGACAGAGTTATCTACTTTGTCCAGAAATATAATTCACAATAAGTTTTTTAATTCTGCCAGAAAAAAATACCCAAGAATAGTGGGGATGATCCTTGTCTAAGATAGAAACCAAAATTAAATCCAGATAACATGAAAGTCTGAGAAAGACCCTGTATAAGAAGAACATTTGGAAGGCTTAGTTTATAGAATGAATGCATTTTCTCAATGAAATTGATTTTTAAAAAGAATGTTTGTAATAGATTTTTCCTGAATTTTCAATCAACACTAGCGGTAATAGGCACTGTAGTCACTGTGGATACCGAAAAATCTTCTTAGTATTGACATATCCTTAGGTCACTGTCTTGAATTTTACTGATGTCAATATTGTATATACTCTTCTACCAGTGGAAGGTTTTGTAGATCTTGATCCTACAGTGTATAGCACACGACAACACGTTTGTACACAATCTTTCCCCTTTTGTAGCAAAAGTCAGGATCAACAAAACTTCAGACATGATTAGAACACTCAACACACAGCTCCTCACTGGTACAAGAATCAATGACAGCCATATCTTGCCGGAATGCCATCTTGGCGACTCATTTACTTTCACCTGCAACTGAAGGTTGGCTGATTTTTTATTAGGAGTAAGGAAGTTTGGCCCCAGTTATTCTGATGATCATCAAGATCATAGAAACATAGAATCATTTTAGCTGAAAAAGTTATTTGAGTCCAACCATAAGCCAGAACAGCCAAGTCTACCACTAAACCATGTCTTTAAGTGCTACATCTACACATTGTTTAAATGCCTCCAGGACTTGTGACTAACATTTTCAAGGGCAGCCTCTTCCAATGCCTGAAAACCCATCTGGTGAAGAAATTTTCCCCAACATCTTATATAAACCTCCCCTGATGCAACTTAAAGCCATTTCCTCTTGTCCTGTCAGTTGTTATTTGAGAGAAGAGATTGACCCCCCCCACTATATTCAAAACCACTAAGAAATTCTTGATGCATCTGCTGCCCCTGATAGCTACTCACTCACAAAAAAAAAGCCTTAAATTTCACCTTTCTTCTTTCCAAGAGGAAAATAAATGGATTAGTGTGCCTCTGACACTAAGATAATAGATTTTTATAGCATGAGAGAAGGTTTTAAATATTTTTTTTTTTCTTTTTAAGCTTTTTTAAGCTTGTCTTAGTGGTCAGTCAGTCATGCACCTTTTATGACTTTAATTTTTCATAAGGATTTATATGATTTCCATTTGCTTCCCTGTAATCAGCTATGGGCCGATGCAGTGGCTGGAGAAGGTGTATTTCAGGGTCATAGGTTGTTTCTCAGTCATCTCCTATCTGTCCTGTTGAGCGGGGATATTTGATACACTTCATGGGCATAAACTGATGGGCAGTACTGGGCCCAAATTGGCTTTAGAAATAAATTGGGGATTGACTGTGCCACAATATGAGATGGGCCTTAGTGAGAGGGAAAGCTGGGTGAAGCTGGAAGGTGCTGTAAGAAGAGCTGTGCCACTCATGAACCGCTTCTTGTGTCCCTGGGGTGGACCACAGACAGGCAGTACTTTACTTCAGGCAGCTGTATGAGACAGAACAATACTCACCTCCTTTTGTGCAGTATCACCCATTGTTGGTTGATATTGCACTGCAAAATAAGATCTTAGATGCTACATCCAGTCCAGTGGAAAGAAGCAGATGTAAGGGAATTTTAAAATATATTTGTTTGAAAAGACAGGACAAGAAATTGCCAGCACTTCTTTTTATTGTGTCCCTTTCCTTTGTATTTTTGTCGTGGTTTGACATGGGAGGTATTTTCAGGGAAGTGATGCAAAACTTCCAGCCAGTGGAAGTTGCAGACACCTCTGTGAAACACACGTGTAAAAGATGAAAGAAACGCGGGAATTTCCTCTTTTGTTTCCAGCTAACAAAGAGGTGAGACACCCGGCCTGGTTCCTGTTTTGGCCAGGCCAGGCTGGGCGGCCCCTGCCATGGGGCTGGGTCTCCCCTGTCCCAGGCACCTGCCGGCCCCCATCAGCTGCCGGGCAAGCGAGGGAGTTCCGCGGGGTCCGGGCCCCTTCCC